>JAARMF010000897.1:19876-45142 GCA_022844705.1 Toxascaris leonina | reverse complement strand
ATATATATATATATATATATATATAGAAAACTGATCAAAATAGATGTGCAATAAAAGGAGAGAACAATATAATCCGCGATAACGCTACCACAGTGGTATTCGTTCAGATTACCGATGAAATTACGGAGAGTAGTGAGCGGAAAGTCGAAGTGCGATGATAGCGTGGAAACTGATAAGGTACCTCAAGAAAATATGATAAACAACGAGTATGCACAACACAACGGCTCATTACGCCCAAGACCGTATTTACACTGATCATTTGATGCGAAATAGGCTGGTATGAATGACCCAAGGCATTTGTACCAGACAGTGACGAATCACGACATTGTTATCATTGATGTGAGATTTCAACGTGCTTATGAACTCGTTGCTGAACTCTTAAGCGATGGTAGAAAAAACAAATGCGTTATGTTTGTAGGGTATATTAAAATGGGGTTTATTCAAAAACTACCCCCTTCAATTACTGTTTCCCAATTATTACCAGTTGTCCAGTTATTGCACAATTTCCTACAGAACACTCCACTCGTATTTGTTATCGAAGATGTGAACGTTTGCAACTATTGCTGAAGCGAACTTCAGGTACTAAGCAGGTCGGCTCATTGCCAGACACGCGTAACTTCTCCCTTCAATTTCTCATCAACTGGTGGAGTTAAAATGGGCGAAATTATTCTGACGTAGTTCATTCTACGAAGCATTAAACAAATCCGGCCATGAAAACCCTCCGCAACATTAGGATGTGTGACATTCAAAGAGAAGCACGATTATGGCGCAACAGTTTCTTCACTTCGCGTTAAGTTAAAATTGACTGCATCTTTCATAGAGCCAGCAAACCCATTTAAAGCGCATTAGAGGGGGGTGTTCTCGCGCCGCTCAATTCGTGTTATACGTGAATGATGCGACATACGTACGTTCGCGTTATACGTGAACAAAGTGTTACAAGTAATTTTATTTCATATGCGACCGATATCCGTGACGAATTATATCGTAAACGATTCATGAATCAGCGTCCGTTTACTAGGAATCATGTAGCAGGCGAATGGCTCTAAGGATTTCTATTGTGCCTCTCAGCTAGATGTATCTGCCGAAAATTGCTGTGTGCTACACATTAAATTTTTGTGCGACTTTTGTTAGAGTATGTAATACCTATGTGCGGTCGGAATGCATCATTTGTGATACCTGCAGGGATCTAAACTGATCCCTGCATTGCATGAAAATTTTCGAGGAGGTATCGGAAGTGGCTAGTAGTATCTGATTTCAGGAAAAATATCCCAAGCGATTACAACAGGATCGATAACTTACAGCCAATCGATCCAGATATGCTACCTCTCATCTAGTGACCATTTACAACAGTGGATGTTATTGAGGTTATCGAAGATGTATAATAAAGGCTGATGCAAAACAACGTCTCCACAAGTTATTTCCGGGTTCTTCCAAACCGTTTTATGAGAAAGGACTCGTCATATTTCATATTCAGCAGCTTCAGATAAGGCTTGAATTTAACTTAAACCTTTATACAACATTTCAAGGGTCCTTTCCTCAGTATCTCACTTGATTATAATCTTTTTACACACCCAGCTTTCATCTTACTGAGCAAACATCTCTCATAACTGAAAAGCCAAATGGAGGTGTTGAGAAAGGTTGTTCTTGATTTATTCGCCCATAGAATTATGTACATGTGTGCATCGTTGTCAAAAGAAGCAGTCCACCTGGGAAACCTTAAAATCCTCCTATCTTCATTACTATTATATCTACGAAATCGGCATAGTGTTATCACTTAGCCTTTTCTATAAGCACACGAACATCCGCTTTGGTATACCTCCACTGTTAATTAACTCGCAATGCACTGCGGCTTAGTACTGTCTTTTTCGAAATGTTCAACGATCATCCTCTACCTGGCCGTCATTCTTTTCTTGCTGTTACATCAGGTAGTAACGTAATCGTGTCCCAGTTCCCTCATTGATGATTGTTTCCCCTGTTCATGTATTGATCACAAAACATAAAGGTGTGAACACAATCGTAAATATGTAGGAAAAGAATACAAGCGGCATCATCATGTATTTGTAGAATTAATAAACAATGAACAAGTGCAACAAGTTGTATTCTGTAAGAAATTTCGTTGCAAGCAGTTCCTTCAGATGATTTATATAAACTTCTTCTTTTCCAAGCAAAACGTGACAAAACGCAGTCTTGTTGAGTTAGATAGAACTGTCTCAACGGTGACAGAAATAATGTGCCGGAATCTGCGAAATTCATATTAACCTCTCTCAATTGTTAAGGATGGACAAGATGGCACAATTCCACCTCTATTACCAAAATTTTTTTGGAAACTTGCTTGGAAGGAGCCATATCCTAATGCATCCAGATTTATTCGAATGAAACGAACTTCTTCTTTCCTCTTCCTTCATCCCTTCCACCCCGTTCCAATGATAGCACAAGAAGGGAAGGAAGAATTGACAGTCAGCCATTCAACGATACAATTTCACAAAAAACTAGGTTGCATTCTTGACTATGGCAGAGTGTTCGGAATGCGACTAGACTCTTTGGGGCGTGGTGTAACCTGCCACATAGCCTTGGAGATCTCATAAAATCAAAACAATCTGCTCGGATAGAGGATGGTTGTCTTTTTTTTGTTCAACTTAAATAGGTCTCTTTATATCATGTAAGCCGAACTGTGGAAGTATTCGGTAATATCCCGAAAAAAATGATCTTCTATCATAATGCAATCGTTCTTAATTAGTTGTTTAGAATGTGCTGCCATGAAGATACCCAATTTCAGAAATCCTAAAAAGGGAAAAATTGCAAATCTCTTAGAAATTTTTCAGTCTATCGGTCGTTACAAATTCGCGATCGTTTACATAAGACTAGTTGGAGTAATCATATATTGAGGATATCGAGCTCTCTCTTGTCTTTCAAAAACAACACCATTTGTAATACTTTATGAAGCGCGTTTAATTAGTGTGCAATTAATACGCAGTGTAGTCGACAATCCCCCACTCTCTGCATAGTTGTGGTGTCGAACGCAACTTTGGATATAATTCGTGACACCTGCAGAACACAGCCATCTCAAAAATGAACATTATATTAAAGGTGTCTGGGCAAAGGTAGTAATTCGCACTTCTGCACACTGAAAACCGTAAAAGAGATGAGTACCGGTTTGTCTGTGCTATGATAAATCCCGCATCTGTTTAGCCTTCAGTCAGATTAAGCATAGTGATAGAGAGATACCCATGAGCTGTGGCATCATCAGACAGATCCATTCAGTACTACTTCTCAGTAGTTCAATTGGTGTACTTCTGTCTGAGTGTTTCTCGGAATGATCAACGCAATATTTCCATTTAGCGATCACTGGCTGGTTCTGACCAATGACTACTGAACTGTTCTGACCAGCGATCATCATTACGGACGCCAATGTTTGAGGCCGAAACTTTTCCAGCGTTCATTCCGTCTAATTTCGTGTGAGTTATCAACGATATTTTATTTCATTTCATGTCGATGAAAATATTTCGTTCTTTGACATTTTCAACGAAGTCTCTGGTTCCACACATCCATACTATACTCTAATCGACACAATGTGGTCCATTTGTCCCTTCTTATCTCATTTGCGTCTGTTATATGACAGTGTTGGTGTGTCATGTTTCCTGGACTTGCAGTGTGGCAGCATAAGCTAACTCATCGGTAATCCTCTCAACGTCAAGTCTGTATATGACAGTATAACAAACACTAAGGTAGCCCAAAAGAATGCAACAGTATACGCCACAACAAACAAGCTTCACTGATAAAAAAGAACGACACGCAACCTGTAGAATGCTTGAACACTCAACGGTTCGGGAATAAACGGCGATGGAAATGAAGTAATGCGTATTTGATCACATTCTCGTGTTACCTCACTTAGTACAATGCCACCTCTATCGTTGGCATCGATCATTGCCTGGCCACCTGAATGGAGCCATCCTCTATTCACCTGAAAAGCCCTCTATCAGAAGCTTCCCCGTGTTAAAAGATAGGCTTATCCCAGCTGATCACGTGGTCCATCATAGCTGTATTTCAGTACAAATGGTCAACTAGACTGATGATTGATATAAGCTGAATAATGCTTCTTTCGGCTTTTTATTCTCAAAACTTGCGGGGCAACCAGTTCTAAGTGTCATTTTGCAGTTGACAATGGAAATTTATTCAGTCAACCGAGTATGGAATTTTCCGAATTCAATGAATTCACTGCAGTACATTTTGCTATTTTTTTTTCTCTCTTATAGACCCTTCACCTCTCCAAAATGCATTTTTCCTCTCAGATACATCTCCACTCTGAAATGTTGATAGCGTTCTAAGTCTCCTTTCTACGAATATAACGAACCGCCAGAAAATGATCCAAGCTCAGTTCTTTGTTATGGTCGTCTAAGAATAGACAGACTTTGGGAAACTATGAGCAAAACTTGGATGCAAAGTTGCCGCCAATTAGTGAGAACAATTGACTGACGAGTGAAATTTCAGAAGATTATGCCACAACACCTGATGTTCGCCGCTCTGTCATTAATTTGAAGTTTAACTTTAGTTATTGGGAGAAATCTATTATGAGAACTCGGCTGGGTTACGACGAACAGTGGCGGCCTATTAGTGCAGCAATGGTTTTTCTTTCGTAATAGTTCTTGGGCATCCGGTAATCTCCGCTACCGGCTATATCCGAAACGGGTTTTGCTTTGCGATAACTCATTTCGTAACGGCAGGTGGTATGCGTTCCAAAGCCAACCATTCGAGGGCAAAGCGAACGAGCCGACGCTTGCCTCAATTTAAAATGCAACGACACGTCTCAAAGCACTCTGCGAAAAATTATCCTGCTAATGATCAAGCTCAAGCCAAATATTGAACGTTTAGATGGCTGTCGATTCTTACCGCAGTGAAACAGTCAATTACAACGACTTTTCTAAATTAACGTTATGTGTTAATTTAAAAAATGATAAGAGAGGCAGAAATTTGCATGACTCGAATATACCCTCTTATGTGTTGTTTCATCCCCATCATTCAACTCCCCTCCCTATCCCTCTCCACCGATTCAGTAAGCATTAAGATCGCTCGGATACAAACGCCGAATTTGACCGTTGCAACCAAGTTGTTTGTGATGGACTGAAGTGCGATCATCTGCCTTAATTGAAAATTTTCTATTACTGTCGTGACAATATTGTCGCAGCAAAAGTAATGATAAATGGTAAAAAGCGTTGTGCTATACAGAAATGTAAATCACCCTGAAGAATCTTTTCGAAATGCGCCAATCTTGCATATCGAGTATATAAATATGAAACGACGGTTTCGGCCCAAGATTAGGATTCACTCGCCCACCAAGTAACCACAAATAGAAACGTCCAAACCAATATGCACACCATCCACCATCGTACTGACTAAGCCAAAGGAAGAAAGTACCAAAATACAATAGCAAAAATCTGCAAATGATTTCTCCTAACTAGGTTAGCGAGTTGCGGTGTTTTATTAATAAAATAGATTCAGGGCAATAATAAGAGTAGGTGTATGAGACATTGGTTCTTGGTGAGTCGAGTCTACCGAACTTTGCACCGAATCCGTCATTCCTTCGTTTCAGTGTAAAGCTGTGATCTGGGTGTCAATGTGTCGCTCACTGTAGTAATAATTATAACATGAACGCTTATCTCTACCAAATCGAAAAATGAATCAATGAAATATAAATAAAAATAGGAATAAAAAAATGGTTAGAAATACGCATCAGATTGTGGCTATAAACATGAATATTTATCTCATTTTTGAAGAGAATATGCAATACCCTTTTCGAGAAAATCCCCTAGATTCTAGTAGTATGCATCTTACATTGCAACGTTTTCTGGCAACCTTCCAAAATTGCAAATCCAAGGTGAAGATCATCAATGAAGGATTCGGCTCAAAGTCGGGGATCATATTCGCACCAAGAAAGAGGAAATTTCCGAGCGCAATCCATAGAATCGGATTTGCCTTTTCCCGAATACCGATTATCATAAAGATCATCCCAATATTCCGTAACAGAAACCTGAAAGAAATATTTCCGTGGCTTCATCCCATTTTGATTTATTGTGCTTCATGATTTCATATTAGGTAGATTAATAACCAGCAGCCTCGAAAGAAGACACCTTTATTAGTTACCTGGGGTATATAAACTACTTCACCTCAGGTATTAGATGGTGCGTCCAAAGCATCACAATCGCGCTGAGTAGGCCTCCAGACAACATAAAAGTGCTTGCTGGTGAATTCGCAAAAAGAGTCCGAAATGTAGAATTGCCAGCAAACCTGCAGACGGAAACGGCGATTCTTTGAAGCTTCCAACGCCAGTGAGATGGATCAGCTGGCACTATCGATGTTATCCATGCCGAACGCCCTCTCTGTGCCATCATTGAAACATAGTTGACGCATAGGTCACGTTCGCATATGCCTCTATAACTGTATTTTCCGTAATCTTTACATACGCTAGTTTACAAATGATTTCAGAGATTTTTGGAAATTTTCAAAAAATTTCACAAAAAATAACTAGAAGGCACAAAAGTTTCCGACACTTTTCCGACTTAATAAACGGTTTAAAAATTGTTTCCTCGAAACATGTAAATTGGCAAACTGAATGTATTGACCAATATAGTGGGCAAACAAGTATAAAAGCAGCGTGCACATAAATAGTGGGTTGCAGTCACGGCCCAAAATAAACGAACGAGCAAACTTTTGATGAAGTGAGAATGGTGTATGGGCTTGCAATTAGGCAGGTGGTGTTCTTTTAATGGCTTGACCACATTTTTCTTTTCATAGCTTCGGATATGGACCGGAAGCCTCGTCTATACATCTTCTCGATGTCATTTAGACGAAACCGTTTCACTGTTTCCTCATTTTTTACACTCAATTGTCCAGCAATGTGTCCGCGCTTCTTGTATGCGTAAGTACATATCCGGCTAGTCACATGTAACAAACACAGGAAATTTTTTTTTTTTTTTTCATCGAAAGACCGTAATATCGAATATTCATAGTACGGTTAATAGCTGTCATGGTAATCGCAGAGGTAATTTCCTGCATGACTGAAGCTTCATAATATTACCCCACGCATAGTTGAACCTCTCCGACAACCACCTAACCGGGATTATAGAAGCCATTAGAGATCTGGCTCCGAGTTGCAGCAACAGTCTGGTAGAACTATAGGACGAATACAGGAAGGGAACCGCGCGGAGGGCAATGAAAGTGAAATGGAAACGTTTGCCAAATGAAAAAGAGTAAAAATGAAAAAAGTGAAATGGAGTGAAATAAACGTTTGCGTTCTCGTAAATTTTTGCGCTCCTCAAAATCAGGTTATCGACCGCTGAATTTGTGCATACTGCTTCGCAAATACTAGATTACTGTTCCTTAGAGTTGTGCTGTTAGTTGCACGGAAATATATATTTGAACTTGAGAGTGAGCAACACGATGGTGACGCTAAACAACTGGAAAGGTTGACGGAATGTGATGTTCTATTTCCAGCCCAATAATTTGTTCAGCCTCTGTTCACTATTTGAGGTAAAGACGACGTCGAAATATTGAGAGAGCTCAATCTCACCTATAATCGTACGTACACGTACCTCTTATCAGCTTGATTTAAGAGTGCGTCCATTCATTTTGGGGATGTGACAGCATAAAATTGCACTAACTTATTCACTCGCAAAGTTGCCACGAGTTTATTATGAAGGCACTGACCCATCGAACATTGATGGTGATCGGCCAAGAATCCTTCCGGTCGAAATTCGGCCTGGAGCGTTCGATCGCGGATGGGGAATTTCAAAAATTGTGGTCGGTTAAAGACCGAATGCGTTTGACTAGAAACCGCACTTCGATTGCAGCCGAGAAACACATCTCGTTCGCTGAGTTACTATCACTACAAACGACTCTCTCGAATTTTGCGTGAACCGGTGCAGTGCTACTAATGTGAGTGAGAGTGCGATTGTGAAGGACTTTTCAAATTAGAGCTTAATGAGTTGTTACTGCTTCATAACTTGCTGTGATTCATAAAGGAGTTCTGATGATGCAGTCCTACCCAATAATGATTTATTCCTATTTGTTCGGACGCCGTTGGTCTCTCAGAGTTCGCATTTTGCATTTTGCATTTCATGGGTATTGCATATAACATCCGGATGTAGATTTCCACAGTTGTCAATACGAACCGCATATCGGAGTCGTCCACATCGACCAGCTTCACATCGAAATTCCCATCTGATATAAACTCCACGGCACCAATCAGTGAAGTATCGAAAACAAGCGTCTGACCATATCTTCTAAACACAGCAAACCCTATCAAGCAATTAGCGTAACCAAAAACATGAGTTCTAATGACTTGAATGGGATAGAAATTCTTATGGCCTGACCTGGAAGTATTTACATCAAACTAAGAGGTTATTCTACGGTAGAGCGAACATTAAGACCGGTTCGTACCAGGCCGTACACCCATTTAAGAAATCCCTAAAACCTCGAGCTGCCAGTTGTCATACTGACTGAGCAGTGACCTCGTGCAGTTTTCTTTTTTCATCATATCCGGTCCACAGGTTGAAAAAGTCTCAACTTTTAGAAAGACGCTCGAGCGCTGCCCAAATTGCTCCACTATCTAATATTGATGAACGCAACTACTTCTTGATATCCTTCATATCGTCGCATCATATGATCGCATCTACCACACACACTCCACATACCTGCCTGAGACTTGCAACTGAGAGGCTGCGAAAATATGCACTTAGTGCTATTCTTGTTGAATCTCATTCTCGAAAAAAGAAATGGAAGCCTAATTGATTACATACGAGTTGAAATTAAATATTTAGATGAAATAAAAGAAAGACTGATAATACGCTGATTGCACAATCGTTAATTTACCTCGCGAGTGGTAAGTAGACTCCTTTGTTATTGAGCAGAATTGTTGAAAGGGGCCAAACGAAGAGTTCACTGGGTTGTTGTTTAATCAGCGTTTCCAGCTCGTTAATCTGAAGATTACTTCTTATCCACTATTCTATTGGAGCATTGTTTTCGTTGACATCTGAAGGCAAAGCAGCAACTCTCTGCAATATTTGCAAATATCTCTTGTTTGGATGTCGCAGCAATCTATCTGCTGATGATTATGCGCTGCAAAACTGCCAAAGAAAAAACCACAGCAACTTTCATGTTCAAGTGCTTGTTCAGTTAGAGCTGGAAACAATTCACCAATATCCGATGGGTGGAAGACGAGCCTAGACTCTGAATCCTTCACGGGACCATAAAACATCTTCTGAAGCGATATGACGAGAAATTTATTCGCAGCGAACGCTTTGCTGAGTCAAATAAAGCGTTTCCAGCTCAGCCATAATTCTTCTTCAAGTCAGCAAATAAAAACATGTGAAATGAATCATCGTTTCACATATTTACCTGTGGATCGAGGTTGATCGGAGGATGACGTATGGATCGAGGATCTGCGGGCAGCAATCTAACCAGAAGGATCTCACCTAGCTCAGCCGATGTCACACCTCCAACTGCAATATAACCGAACGCAATGCCGCCAAGTCCTGCAAAGTAACGCTATCATGATAGCTACATAAGAGGTCACATATGAAAGGGTATGTTGGTAACAGTGACAGTATAGATGCCACCTAGCATAAAATGAAACGCGCAAAATTGATATGTGAAGTGTCTGAATTTGAAGTCCTCTCAGCTGTCCTTCAACTTTTGCATGAAGTCTTGGAGGGAATTAACGCTCGAGACATTTTGTTAACTATCGTTTTCCTGGCTGACATGATCTTCTGATACAGTCCGCGCTGATCCGGACGGTATCAAAAAATCAAAAAAAGAATATCCTCTCTTTGGTGAGGAAAAGGATTGGGGGAAAGGTCGAAAAGGCAGAGGGTTCAAGGGAGGAAAGGGTGTGGGGAGAGGGAAGTGAGTTGAAGAAACTGACCATGCCTTGATTAGATTCCTTATGACGACTGATTTGTGAAATGATTTGGCCCAGAATTTAATCGGGACGCCTCATAGATTCATCAAATTCAGGAAGATCAAATGAAGTTGTCAATGATAAAAAACTCAAATGACGTCATATAATGATAACTAAATTCAATGAAAGTGTTTTTCTCGGTGTCGGAATAAACTCTCTCTCGTTCATATTTCTGGCGGTCATTTGCGCCAATTGCATTCATTAAGAGTGAGCATAACCAACGCCTAGACAACAAACCAATCTTAATAGATCTTTGAACAGCGTTAAATTTCCAGTTTCTTTTCAACTCGCATATTGTCTTCGCGTTCTCTCGATCAATAATGAGAAGATTTTGAGTTAGTAGTCCGCATCGTTGATCGAATGTCATTAACACACATTCATTCGCATTTAGTGAATAAAAATCGATCACTTCCACAAAATCCTCACAATCCAAAGATACGACTGATGACTGAAATTAATTCACAGCCAGCGATACTCTTCAATTATATATCGAAATTCGAACGAATCCGGGAAATACCCTCGAAAAGCGCCGTGCACGGTTTGCACCTCTACGAATACAGTACGTCAAAGCTCGACACAAGCTGTAGTTTTGCGGCTGCTAGTGTTAGAGAACATATTGCTGACATTCACTTAAATAATTTTTGGTTAGTGATTTAATCTGCCGAGTTCAGTTATAATTGCATGTCTATTTTTATGCAATGTTTTCTTTTGTGTACCCTTAACCTTCGAATAAGGTTTCTTTTAATATAACCCTCTCGCCTCAAACTCAGTAATTTGGAGACAGAAACTCGCATGAACCGAATATCCTCAAAATAAATTCATCGGCAATGCTTTCTGGCATAATCTGCAAACGAAGCCTGGCTACCATTTGAAACCAGCCTCTTCCTCCTTACTACCTTACCTCGTTAGATCCTCCCTCAGATGATCCGAATCAGTGTTCGTTCAAATTCAACTCCTCACCTATTCAGCAAGAAGTTACACCTCTGAATTGTTGAATTCACGGTTTGGTGGTGTTGAATGTGAACAACCGTAGGTTTTATGCGATATGATATTCAATGGGCAATAGGAAAATATTGTATGAAAGTGTCAACCATTCCCTCTTGTGTGAAACAAACTTGTAACTACTCGAATCTTCTGAGTGAATCGAAATGAGCAAATCTCAAAGAACAAAGTAAGAGCACCTTTAATCGCAAGCAGTCATAGATCCACAGTGATGAGTTATGCGTTAGTGCGAAATCCGTTCGTCGTACAAAGAAATTCCATCCACTTATGTAAATAAACTGTAACAATAAAATCACATCTCCACGAGAAATACTCAATGAAGCTAGTTGATTAAGAAAAGTATCCAATGGAATAGAAGTGACCCAATTTTGTCAAAAACTTTAACCTCAGAGAGTAATTTAAGGGGTGATTGAATCTCAGCACCACTGTTACAAAGGGGCTTTTTACAGACTAGTGAATTTATTCGTTTTATAGGCTTCTGCACGTTTCCATTCAGAAGATGCATTAAAGCGAGGTAATTAATATCCTTGCTTGCAAGCACATGTTTCGATGCGTGCATGCCTGTGTTTGCCTGTCTCTTTGCCTACTTCCCTGGCAATTTGCACTTTTGACAGTCGATGAAACCAATGTCATCAAGTTTGAACATCGATTTAAGTGCATATGAGCAGCCTACGAAAGAAAAGCACTTTATCGAGAACTGCCACGACCAGTTGTTAGTCAACCGGTCGGTACTCGTTATTCTTCAACACTCGCAACATTAGCATTACAATCAGCAAAAAGACCAATAAACACATGAACTGGTTCATGCTCATACCCTTCCTTCAGGTCCGAGTGTGTAGGTGCGGATGATATCGGGCAGCTGAGTGTTCGGGTAACCACTAAAGATGCTTCTGCAGAACATTGTGTTCGCGTTACCCGCCCTTGACGTATTCTTACGTTCAGCTCAGTCAACGCCGCAGCATCGGCTGTACCAACCGGTCAGTAGACAGAAAAAAGAACACTGCGTTCAGAGATCCAGTTCACATGAAATTTCTGAGAAATTCTGCATATATGCAGATGTTCTAACGATAACATTCCCATACTTTGCTGTGCAAAACCGCATAGCGACACACATGTGCCCACACAGAATGCTTCGATGGGATCTATCTGGTTGGAACCCATCTCTCCTATTGTCAATCAATTTGAAATGTAAACGCGCAAATCATAACAGTTGCTATATTGTACTTCCCAATTGTTTTAATACGAAATGCGCACACGTCCATCTCTCTTGTTGGGATGTCGGAATTAAACACAACACCTTCATTAGTGACCCATCATGGACGTGAAAGCATCATACTACAATATCAGTTTCTCCCTTCCTACGCCTGCACATTTTATTACTCAGTCCCTTGCTCAAATATGGTCGGAGTTCAAGCTTTGTTGTCACTTTTCACGAGTAGACCGTATGAAGATTTATTATTTATTTCATAACTCATTAGTGCAATATAATCCAGCGAATAGTAAATGACAGATAGTAATTGATAGCTAACCGAAGATCCTAGAAAAGGGGAGGGTAGGGGAGGAAGGGGGAGTTATGATGGTAGGATGAACTGTGCGTTGCAAATATATGAAGGGCAGTGGCTTTGTGCTTGACAAAAAAGAAGCTTCAATCACTTGCCAGGTAAATGTTCAACGAATATTGCTGTTAATAATATTATTTATCAACTGCAAACCCGAAGGTTTCGTGGAGCTTAGCGACAGCCACATAACATTGATTTTACGTGCTATTACGACATCCATGTGGTGGTCTCTTTGGGAATAGCACCGAAGAGAGGAGGTGGGGGGGGGGGGGGGGGGGGGGGAAGGGAGCAGAGTTTGGTTGGCTGATTTCTTCCTCTCTGCCCCCCACTTTTAGATTCTATAAAAGCTGAAAAGAAATGCGCAAACCCACATAGAAAGATGAAACAACACGTGCACTATGAGGATCACTTTTTCAAAATACAATTCTTTACTATTATTTAATAGCCCACAAAATGTAAAAGTAGCAGTGAATGACAACATCAAATGAGAGAAACTTTGCAACATCCGAAGTAACCATGGACAGCAATTCGATCGAATCCAACCTCCGATCATCTAATGAATTTTCATCGCTCCTCATCCTGATACAAGACGACAATAAATGCCTAAAGGAATATTCAAGCGAAATACTTTTCGTGAAACATTTGTTCCCAAAAATGCAACAAATTATACAGACTGACGAAAGAGCAAGCACATCTTCTGATGTTCTCAGCCCCTTTGAAAGTTAGCCATCCGCAACGAGATTTCCGCACCCTCATTGTTAAAATTCTCACTTGACTAGTGCCGAATTTCCGACTTTGACAAACCGGAATCTCGAAATTGCCACTCCGTCCGTACTGAAATGCTCATTCTCTGGTACATAATGCACTGGCATTTATTCCGTTGAGTACGCACCTGCCCACCTAGCTTTGTGCCTAGCAGTGACCTTTCTGTCAATCGTTCCCTGCAGACTAATGGAAAAATTTTCGAGTGAACTCTGTCCAATTCCAGGCCATTTATTCCTTTACCGGGAGAAATCTTCCTAAAGAAACATCATTAATGCATCAAACGTTATTTTGTTCACTTGAAACAGCCAGCTTCTATTCTCAGTGATGGGCACATCTTTGTGTTGAAGTGATCTTGTTTTTGGTGACTCCGTCTCATATTCCGTTGTTCGTTGTTTTAACGGTTTCAGACCGTCTTTTTTGCCATCGACATTTATTCCTTTGTAAGCCAATCTTCTGGCCAACCATTAAGACAAACGAAGCGACCACTCATCGACGTTTGCTCATTGCTCTCGATGAGTTCTCATCGACGCTTAAACTGCTTGCGAACTATCGATAGACCAAACCCTCGCCAATTCACATCATTTTCAATAAACTCCCATCACCCTTTGAAGAAAACGTTTCAGAATGATTAAGATGAACGAACGAATCAACATTCCACGAGCATCTAAGATATCGCAAGCATTAAAACGGTACCAAAAACTGACTAACAGCTCACGACCAGTTCAGCTATTGGTCTTATTTTCATCACCGGCCTTTCGAAAATTTACTGAGTTATAACCAAATTGAGGGGGTGTGAAATGTATTGAAAAGAGAAAACAACCTTACTTATTCATGTCGGACAATTTGGACAACGAACACAGAATGAGGTGATTCAATGCGATAATCGAACGACTTATTTAAATTCCATAAAAACTTGCGCCTATTAATACGTCTACTGTAGAATATAATCGCCGCAACTAGTTCCGCAACAAAATATGCAACGCCTGAATCCATATGTGTAACAAACCCAAAACACAAATTTTGACGTTTGGCAAATTGCACTTTAAGAATTACCCCAACCAAAACAACTCATTTTGACCAACTGATCAAAAGAATCATCAAAAACACGGCCAGTTGGCTAAAACAGCCCAATTAAAATAATGACCGAGCGGACAAAACCTTAACAAAAAATAGGACCAACTGGCAAGAACGACCCGATCGAAAGTAAAAGTCTGTTATTGACTATTCATAAATGCGACATTACATAAATGCAACAGAGGAATGTTAATAAAACATCAATGGCGAGTAACGTTCCAAGGAACGCTACAGCAACAAGTATATGTATAGTGATCAGGCTGAAGAAGGGATAACTGCCAAGCTAGCTACAATGTCTTCGTACAAGAGATGATGACAGCGAGTAGCAAGCAACAGGAGAATTGCCTTCTCAATAGTTTTCGAAGGAAGCCGCACACCCAGCTTTCATTCAAGAATTTTCCGCATAAACTGTGCAAAGACAAATTATTTCTTAATTCTCTCGAAGACCGTATCACATAAAGACAGAATAACGAGTCCGTAAAAGTAATCTGCACAATTACTATACGCAAAATATTCAACTCATTGTCACTGCAATAATAAACGAAACGGAACAAATTCAAAGCCCCATCAAAAAAACTAGCACAATTTCGGCTTTCACAACTCCCTCATTTAGTAAGGCACTCTCATGATTTACCCCTTAAAAATATGCAACACACCATTTCTATTTTTAAATCAACCCAACCACTCGTATACTGAATCGGTTAGCAATAACTTGAACGGTAAGGCCAGTTTCAAATGCACGCAGATTTTTGCCTTACGACGTTGGTCGAATAAATAAAAACCGGTTATTCTATCGTGCATCATGAAATTTCGTTCCTGCGAGGCGGTTAGAAAAATGAAATTACTGTGCGCACAAACAGGTACATATGAGTGCACAGACAAGCACGTGTGAGTGCACAGACAGGCACATACCAGTGCACAGACAGACACATACCAGTACACAGCAATATGTTCACCGCAATGCCCTTTTACAAAACCGCATACCATCGAACTTTTTAAACGCCAAGCTCTCTTGGCATTTACCGACGTATTTACCCCTTCTTCTGACGATTCGAATTGATCTTACTGTACTTATACTGCACTAGAGGCACAATGTGTTGCTTTCTGTTAGTTTATACTCACTCATACGTTGCGCCACAATTTCAAACCGACACCAACGAATGTCATCGCAAATATTGGATTTCTACGTATTGCCTCATTAAACATATTATTTACGAGTAAAAAATCTTAACAATGAAAATTCGAATAAAATAGCAAAAGAAAAGCCAAAAAGTCACCGGGATTACGATCCAAATTGAAATGTACTTTCATCAATTTTCTTGAATTCATAGTTACCACGACCATCCATATGCAAGTAATATTCATGATGTACCCAGAGAGATTTTCGATGTGATACAGTAAATAATGTTATGTTACGTTCACGGCACAATGAATACATCGCACCTTCAACGTCCATAGAAACCGCCGATGTACATTCGTCGAGAATTGCAAACTGCGGTCCGTGATAGAATAACCTTGAAAGATGAATTGATAGACTCATAAAGCATAAAATGAAGTGGATGCTAATGGAATGGAATGGGAAAGACCGATCAGTCTACTCCTTCTTTGTTCCTATCACCATTGAGTCTGCTGAACACGCGTATAGCACCTAGCTCTTATGAACCAAACGATCATAGTATAAAACTGAAGAATAGACCACAGAAGCAGTCAAGCAAAATTACAGCTATATATAAGCAAACACACTCTCGGTTTCTCGTTAATGGAAAAACAAACAGCTATTCTTTGGATTTCAGTAAATGATCATCGAATAAACGGTAAAAGCGTCGAAGAGAATTAAATAAGTGGAAAATCCTTGAGAAAAAAGGCTAAAAAACGCGAAATTTTCTACTTCTATGGTGCCCTCACCTAAACAAAAGCCTATTATTCTGTGACCACCCAAGTATGACTCACCAAATTTACCTCAAATTTCTACCCGATTGCGTAAAAAGTGATCGCTGATAAATGATTAATTGGTGTACAACAAAGTTAGACTAAATATCGACAGAATGGAGATTACAATGCTGCTCTATGGCTGATGCTGATAACAACTCTCTCAGAAATCCTCAGTAATCGAACAAGAGGATGAATATAAAAGATCGTCGAAAATTAATAGCTTGAGCAAATTCTCTTGGCCAACAGCCAGTAATATACTACATAAACTCTCAGCTGGAACTTCAGTCATTGTGAAGTGTCAGAAATACGGCAAAGATCTCTCAAAGACGATTGCAAACTGCTTAATTGGTGGGACGAATAAGTATAAGGAGTGCACGTGAATGCGATTCAGTTTGTAGCTCGATTCTATACATGACAGATCTTTTATATTTGTTTCGTGAAACACTTTTTCAGTGAATGTTCTATGAATAGGATCACCCTTCCAACTTTTGCGCATACGAAACATTACTATCACTGAAGCAAAGCACCCAACGTGGATACGATAAGCTTGGGTGATAGGCTTTTTGTCCCACGGCAAACAAGAAAGTTACAACAACGAAAAAATCCAGCCGGTGAAAAATAGACTTTAAGCCTGATCGTAAGTTCCTCAAAGTGGAGGTCAGTTAGTAGGAATCGCTGCACCACATCTTCTTCAGTTTAGACTAGCGCAAGGCTTTAGAATACACAAAAATCTAACCTGGCCATCGCAATACGTTGTTTCTCACCGCCACTCAACACATCCATCCAGTCTTGTACATTATCCCATCCGCCTTCACGGGAAAGTATATATTCCAACTGTACCTGTAACAATAATGAACTCCCAATTAATCCAACAAAGTTCAAAGTTCAACCAAACGCATCTATGTCGTCTAAAGCCTAGAAATTAGAAAATAACATCAATTCAGAACTATCGAGATAAAAACTACCTCAAAATTTTGTACAAACAACAACTCGTTAATCTTTGACTGAATACTTTCTATTCAAACATTGCTTATACGAGCACTCTGATCAAAAGCGAATATAGTCACTGATGAAAATAATTTTGCTCTACTGAGTTGCTTATGTTTTTAATTAAAATGCTGAAACGAGGGAATGTACAAATCTCTGAGCTTACCTGTTTCAAAAATAAAGTGAGATCATCATCCGATATGCCTTTATTTGTCATATCACTTCTCGTATCAGGGTAAATAACTTGGTCCCGTAATGTTCCAATCGTCATATATGGTCTCTGAAAGATATTTAAATTCAATAAATTAAAATAGATTTGCTTCCTTTTTATGATTTCCACTGATTTAAGAGATTCAACAGTCTATAAGAAAGAACAATTTTGAGGAATTAGCATAATTCTACAGATAATTAGTTCATAATCATGCTTTCCAAAAACAATAACACAATAAGAGCATTCAAACGAAAATTCCACATCGAAAATATTATCACTTTGGAGGAGAAACCAATACGAGGTAAGACAGAGAGGAAACAAAAGTCAGAAAGATTATAAGAGCTCCAACTCGTTTCGGCACACTTTATCACAAACAAATTACTCAAATGAGGCTTGGCGAGACGGTTCCGTTTCCCTACTGATTCGATTAATGGACGGTAAATGGTCAAACGATGCATACGGAAAGGCAACACTAGACAACGGTCAATCACTAAATAAGCAACTGATAACCTCTTAGATTCGCTCTAGTGCAACTTAACAACTTAAGGTTTCGTATACCACTTAAGCGCCATCACCCATCCATTTCTACATGACTTTACCAGGTGGAGAAGTCTCATCAACCCGAGGCTCACTGGGCCGGAAAAACAATAACAGTAGCAAGCACCTCGAAACGAAAGTTCAGCTTTTGTTGATCAAGAGTTTACCTGCGGAACATAAAAAAGTTTTCCTTTGGCTGGCTTTGTTAATCGACCTCCAAACAATGGCCAAAGTTCACCAAGTATCCTACAAATAATTCGTTAGGAAATTAATCGACGAACAAATCATTCCCGTCAATACGACAAACATTTCCTCTGAGTACCAAACTTTTTTTCATAGGGATTCAAAAAGGCGAATCTCGTTTTCACATTTTCAGCTCAAATTGGTATCGACATCGAATCATCAATTCAGCAGAACATTTGCACTTACAGCCGCTAACGAAATTTGGTTCATCAATATGCAATATTACATTTTCTGTACATAAAACATTCGTTTCTGAAAAAATGGGAAGCGTACAATCTAGCTACCATGTCTACTTATAGATAATTTCCAAAAACGAATAAAAAAATCGTTTCCTGGTAGAAGAAAACCCTTTCCTTTCTTCAAAGCAATAAGAGATCGCATAGGCTTCCAGCAAGTTGCTGGAAAGGAAATTACAAATGTCATAAAATAGGATTAAAAAGGATAAGCAATGATGCATATTTAAGTATATCATTTTTCTTTCCAGTCATTCAGGTATGGAATCAACTACCAGCCGATATTGTGGAAGCTAGTGATCTCACTGCTTTCAAAGCAAAATTAGTTTGACTTATCGTCCTTGAGGGGAGTAGACGACCAGCCAGTATGCAAATAATTTTCCACTGCACATTATTTTTCAAGATTGAAAACCATCCTACCTTACAAAACACGCTGAGGCCATGTATTCTTAGAAAACATTTCCTTGTGCAAGGAACTTCAGGTCCCTCTTCCCCCAGTCCCTCAGCTTATTCCTTTCTTGTCGTGGAAACGTGCTCTATCCGGCATAAAGGAACGAACAGAGTGGTATTATCAGAAGACATTCACAAGAGAAACAAAGAAGGTTCACGCATTTCTTGAAGAAAAACTTCCAAAAGGTTGGTCTAGAAAAGGTTCAGTGGAAGATTCTTTTCTTGTGATGGCCGGCTGACCATCATC
This sequence comes from Toxascaris leonina, assembly GCA_022844705.1. Taxonomy (NCBI): domain Eukaryota; kingdom Metazoa; phylum Nematoda; class Chromadorea; order Rhabditida; family Ascarididae; genus Toxascaris; species Toxascaris leonina. Next base: position 25,950 of record JAARMF010000897.1, on the reverse strand, counting down.
TCAAAGGATCCTTCATCAGCTTCTGTATGGATATGCTACTGGATGGGGAGGAATGGCTAGAAGAGTGCTTAAGCCGCACTCATTTAATATAAATGAAGCGCAACGTTAATCAGCTCGAAATTCCTCGACGGTCCCAAAGCTTATTCATTAAATCAGTCCTAGATCAAAAGATATCACAAATTTCTTTGATCACATCGATGGCATTGTATATTTCCGTGCTATTTCCACTTGAGAATGTTAAAATTAAAACAGAACCTAGCCGCCTTCTCTAGTAATGAGAAGCTTAAGAGGGAAATAGGAAGTGGATAAACATTTAGTTAGGATAAGTAAGGACAAAATGTTTCAACACTAACACAATCTCCTCTCTTTGCCTCCCTTTTCCACTAATAAATTTGTTCCAATCTTTAAATAGCTTTCATATTTAGAAAGGAGTGAGGAGGAAGGGAAGCTGACAGGAATATACAGCCAACTTTACACGTCGCAGAGAATCACTTTTGAATATGAAATACTGAAGGAGATTAATGAAAGAAAAACTCCCAATTCATTATGTAAAACAGCCTTTTACACTATTCAAAGACAACCTTCCGCTCCTCCAGTTGAATCAAGTCCCCGCTTCCTACAGATCATAAAGTCACTGCGGGTTCAAAACTGGTATTCGAGAAGCAAACGATTCGCAACCGAAGGCCATAAAGATCGAGAACAGGACTGCCGACGGATCTCCCATCATAATATTAACAACCATGCGAATATCAGTGATTACAGCGGCAAGGAACAGAATGCGAAAATGAATGAAACTACCTGAATAATGAGCTTTTACCACAACCGTTAGGCCCACAAATGAGAACATTTCTTCCAGATGGTACCTCTAAATCTAATGATGAAATAAGCACATCTCCATTTGGCGTCATCAATGGAACCTTTTCAAAGCGAATGACATTGTCCTCGATAAGTAACTCTCCTAAAAATGCTTTAGGCTTTTCACAAATGAAAGCATTTATAGCTCAACGGCAAACAGACTCGCAGTATAGGAATCTCGTATCTGAACATTGAAAGCATGTCACACGACAGTTCTATCACTTGAATATTGCATTAAGCTTGTAATTAATCCTCTTTTATCAAGCTCATTTGATGCCTATACGTCACACATACGTACCACTTTTACTCAGTCTGGTGATTTGAGAGATAGCGAAGATGAATATTTCTAAGGTACTATATGACACTATCATTCGAGATTATTCGAAGCTACCCATGTGCTTAGGACCACAACCGACAACTATTATTAACTAATAAAGTACTCATCGATTCCTGCTGCATCTGCCTCGATACGCACAATGAGAAGTATGAGAGCCGAATACGTGAATATTCACAGAACTAACGAACTTTGAAAATTACCTCAATTAAAACAATATATTATCAACTATTGATAACAAGAGTCTAATTACTTCATTTTTGTCAGCGATAAGCGACGAAGGATTCAATTCCTCTCAAAAAAAAAAAAAAAAAAAAAAAATGCAGGCCATGTGATTTGTACAACGAACGTTCTTTCAGTTCCCACTGAAGTGGTGAACTATATAACTGCAGACACTAATCTAACGGATGCGAATGCAATTTGCGATTACGCCAACGACCGCTAACCAATACATAATCAGGTAAGGTAGTTGAGAAGAAAAATAGCATTGAAATTCGAACATATAAATTAGACAGCAACTAATAAAACATTTCGAGAAAAGAGTCTGTACGAGAATACAGACCTATTTAGCAAGACATTCGTTGTTGATATTTCTAAGCGAGTAAACAAGCTGGTGAGTACCGGTTGAGGTGATTCACCTTTCGATTTTTTTGGACTCGTAATCTTCCTTCATTCAAAGAGAAAATAGAGTAATGCTACTGCTACTACATAATAAATTTTTAAAATACACTCACTATTTAGTCAACTCAATGCAGGCCCAACAACAGAAGTGAGAGGAGTGAAAAAGAACAGATTTGGCTATTGACGATTTCTAATCAACCTAAAAATTTGAAAACAAAGACGGCAAAAAGAAGGCTAAATATTGAATGCTAGTTCGATGCACCACTACCTTCAAATTTCAAGCAAAGACCCGAAAGTTCAACAATTTCGAAGATAAAACAGTATAAAACTAATGAAAATACTGAAAGTGAGCAGGTACTTCAACTCCAACATGAACTTGAACTCACCACCAGAACATTCAACAGCCGCAGTATGTGGCAACAAACTATCATTGTTGACGTTTCTCTGATTTACTCCCTTAATCATCGTCCTTCGATAGCGCCCTTTATCGAGATCATCGAGCACATCAACCAACATGTCGACTCGAGTCGTGAATCCGGCGAGTCGAGTCATCTCTCGACCAGCAAGAACCAAACGCCCTAATGCTTCTGCTAGTTTGAGCATCATTCGGCCACTGTTGTAGTACTGCTGAAACGTTTCGCCACCTACATAAACATATCCAAACATTAATGCAAAATGTGGCTTCAAGAGTAAGTTCGAAGAGAAAGAAAAAAATGCGACTGATGAGAGAGAGTAAAAAGAACAAATAGTAGTAATGATAATATTCGGGCAACTTGCCAACGAAAGGAAATTGTAGGAGAAGCGATTGAAAGATGGCCGATTCTCTCTTTGGGAGTAGTAGGACTGAGAATGACCAATTTGTGAGCTCTCTATCCCCATCGTAGGATGAATCTTCTACTCTCATCGCTCACCCAACCATTTAACGAGTGCTCTAAGGTGATATCTCTTGAATCAATAACACTGGGCAATTACTCGTTTCTTCCCTCCCTCCAATTCTTTTCGAAGAGGGTCTATAGAAGAGGACAATAGTGTGAATCGCACTAAATTTTATACTATCAACAGTATATGCACAACGACATGACAGAGTAAATGGCCAACGAGTGCAATCAGGTGTGAATCCACGTAACGGATGGCTTCGAAATGTTTTCACCAATATATCACAGGAGTACGACTAGTGATGAATGGACTGCCGACATGTTCTAGTACATATTTATGCAGGAGACCGAGTGCTGCTGTACGGGGGGAATGAACTGTGAAAACGGAGAGATATAGGTGCAACATCTTCAGTAGCTTTCACGTTAGAGCATGAATATTGCAGACTTTTCATATTATCATAGATGCTGAGAGGTGATAACATCAGAATGACGTCAACAACAAGTTCACACATCCACACATTCCCTCATATATCATCATATCGCATGAACGAGGTTGATGACACTCAATGAGCACATTTAGTCGTCAACTTTTCCTTACTAATTGATTGACTCACCATCTCATCTAGCGGTATATCCAGCCCAGCTAATGAAAGCGTTTCTCTTCCGGACAAATTTTCCGACTTTCTGGTAAGAATAACCTGAGGTCGAACTATTTGTAGCGGAAAGAATTTTTTGTAACAAATCAACAAATTTGTAACAAAGTTCCTGAAGTGCTTTAAGGCTATTTCTAGGAATTCTAGTGATTAAATCAAATCCATTTTCATGTTTCATGCCATCTTACCGATTCGTTTTTACTAACCGCTCTGCGCTTGTAAATTCACAGGAACTAGAGGAAAGACGCACGAGGAAGAGGGGAAGGAATGCAAAGTGGTAGAAGGGGGGGGGGGGGGGGGAGGAGGGAGACAAGAGAAAAACGCATGGGTCTTTGCCCATAGTTAACGACACATACCTTGCCGATAACTCATTTCTCGAGTAATGGCTGCATAAACAAATATCAATGAAGGTATTGAGGTACTAACTTGTATGCGTTCATTTTTCGTTTTGTTCACCATCGTTTTGTTGTCCTTGTTTAAGAACGGTCGGCTCAGTGTATACCATCCAACAACGGTCGCACAATATTTTGCTATAATGTCGTCTAAGAATCCAAGTGAAAAGCGGAATATGGCCAATATCCGTAAATGCGATGTGAGACGATCAAATGATGACAATATTGTTGATCGCTCACGTTCACTTCCCTGGAAACAAACATATATAAATACTATCAAATTAAAGCCGCTGGACTACTTTTTCCTGCAGTCGAGAGAAGGACGAGGAGAGGAAGGGACAATGGGAGGAAAGAGAGATGGCAGGAGGGGTCTCTTCGAGCTCGGATGGAAAGGAAGATAGTCCACGTTGACTAAACACTCTGGTTTTTATTTTCTCGAACGAGAGGATCGCCCATTCTTTACCTGCTGATTCCATCAGCCCTATTTTTTCCACCGCTTCATTTTGCTGCGACCATTTCATATAGTGAACAACTCTCTTACCGCATATGTGCACCCCCACAATGGTTCGCTCATAAATTTTTAGTACAATGCAAATGGAGCACCAAATTTCAATAAATCCATGAATAACACCATTTATATGAGTTTCCAACGTAGACGGGCATCACTTCTTTGGACAATTTTTGGCAATGTAGAAGTTGAAACCCACTTCCCGAGCAACAAACTAGATTCAGATACGCTTTCCCTCTCTTCCCGGAGACAGGGGAAAAGTCTAAACTGACTTCCCTAGCAACCAACTATACTTCAGTCATTTGCATCGTCCCTAGAACATCGACTGGGCACCATCCCCTACTAAAGATAACCAGCGCTAAGGGACTGAAAAGATCTTCAGATCACACGTCCCCCAATTTTCACAACAATCACCCTCTCCCCATTTCTATCATTTTACCTCGGTAAACAACTTAGATTCTTAGATCCATTAACGAAAAAATAGGACACATACCCTCTCATGACGGTTCCTGGAATACATGTTCACTTTCATAAACTATGAATGCTATAAACCCCTGGGTGTATAGACGGAAATACGATACAACGGTGATTCATAAAACGTCACCAACCTGATAGAAAGCGATCTCTTCGCTATTCATAATGAGCCGTGAATTGAGGAAACGATATTCGCCTTCGAGTTGTTGCTCGACAACGGTGAGACGGCCGATCGGTCGACGAAGATAGGTTAGGCAAAGACCCGAAACGACCAAATAAATGAAAAGCCGTGACGGCGCTTGGATGCCCAATGCACCTCCCAGACGAAATATATACAGTGCCAGATCAACTAGCGGCTTAAACAACAAAATACTTTAACAGCAAACACGGCGCTTATATAAGACTTCTAGAAGAATACGAGCAGAGTTGATGAAGCACAATTGGCGTGAAAGCATTGTGACAATAAGGAATAGCTGTTCCGCAACACTATTTGTACCAGAACGAGTAGGCCTTTAAGCGAAGAAAGGTTCCCCTTCATCCGTAACGCTAATTGTATCTCTTGCTCCGGCTTAACCAAATATCCTTGGGTAATAATTTTAGCACTTTACATGTTAAACCGATTTGCGATTTAGGAGAACTGAAAAGTTTGCATAACAACATTTGAGGAACTCGGGTAGCGGACAAATATGGGAAATGAGGTCGACAATATGGGAGACAAACCTTTGAAAGGTTCGAATACAGCTCGACAATGCCCTCAGAGAACTTCTCGACATCTTGAGTCAATAACTGATCCGCATTGGCTATCCGATTATCAAGATTCGACATTTTGTAGAAAGTAAGGCCCCTTAGAATATTAATCTGAGGTTACACAGAACAAGTAATTGGCGTCAATGCTTCTCAAAGGATATAACGGAGACGCATAGCGAAGAAGGTTAGTGGGAATATTCAGCTAGAAGCATTTACATTTAAACCTTCGGAAAATAATTGTGAAATATTATTACATCACAGCGAGCGACGTCCTGAGTAACAAATTGTTCCATCCTATGATTCGAACCTCAGAATTCATTTTTCACTTCTCCACCCAATTTTGCCATTAAAAGATTTCGCTTCGTGCCAACGAAATTTTGTTCTCCAAATGTGGCGAAAAGAGAAAATTTTCAGTGCCACAAAAGTTTGTTTCACATTTCATGATTGTACGCCCGGACAGTTGAGCCGTTCGACTGGAAAATAAAGCATAGGCAATAAAGTAACGCTAAGCATCCTAGATCGCCCTATGATTAACAGAAATTTTCAATTGCAGAGGTTGTATAGCAATTTTCACTTTGCAATTTCAGGATAAATACGTGATCACTGGGGGGGGAG
>JAARMF010000897.1:0-12193 GCA_022844705.1 Toxascaris leonina | reverse complement strand
TAATCTCTTTCCTTCTTCACGAAAAAATGAATTTTTATTAACCGTATGTTCCACTAGTAATCTACGCACTGCCGGGATGTTCATATAAGCTACAAACGGCCGAAATATCAAACTCCTCAACGTTCCCTCTCGTTTGTACTTTCAATCTTTTGAGAGCACAGATGAGAGTATAAATATATCTTTCATTCATTTTAATTTACCTAAACCCTCGATTTACCTGTTTCAAAGGAAAAAAAATGCCAAATTTCTTAATCACCCACCATTTATTTATTCAAAGTTCTTGTATCGATTTATCGAACTACTTGCAGTTTATCAGTTCAATTATTCATTACTTATTTGCTACACCTATTCATTTTCTAACACGACTATAAAACTCGAATGCTCTCAATTCAGCTCATGAAACGAAAGAATCATGTGTGCATTCGATTTACATCGCATTTTATTCAATCGTTTTTAGTTTCACCTTGGTAAAGCGGCTATACAGACCTCTTGGCGTAAATGTGCTTAGACACAATTGGTAGATTGTTTAGGTACTAACTGAACTGGTTGTGGATAATTCACTTCATTAGTCTTTGAAACTCTCTTTCTACCAAATCGTTGAAATTACGTCAACGGCGTTTTTTGTTCATTTCATGCATCCTATAAAATCACATTTTCTCTTTTCATATATTTGGTGAGTGCTGCTATGAAACAATTTTTCAGTAATTTCAAAATGTCCTCCGTTGATATGGTTCATGTTATTCACAATGATGATCACTATTGAAATAATCTGAGCCCCAATTTATAGTCCATCCTGAATCTCAGGTATTATATGCTTCAATGTTTGCAATATACATAAACTTAGCGACAACTGCTTCAAGATCGTTGAGAAATGCATCTCAACTATAATACATTCTCATCGAAAATCGTGTCATACGTGTTTTTTCGCACTGTAGAATGAGATCATTATAGATTGAAACAACCTTTTTTTAAAATTTGATTTTTATGTCTTCTTCCTCATAGATTCGCATTTGCTTTTTCCGTTTTTAGACAGCATAAATTTTGCACTCTGCTAATTAATTTGTTGTCTTTTTAAACCTACTCCTTCATTTAATCTGCACTGTCGACTAGCCATCGTAACGATCTTCGATTCTAGGCTTTAAAAAAATCAAAAAATTGTACGTTCATTGCAATGACGTTTTGAAAGATAGAAATAAATGAGAATGGAGCGAATATATACGTTCAACATTTGTGGCAGCTGAGCAGAGAATGAGGTGATTCGCTTCGCAATCACAGTCACCAACTCATAAACCCAAACGAACCACAAAACCGCAATAAAGCTCCTACAACACTCCTCGATGTTCTGTGTGGAATGGGTCAATGTGGAATGAGCTAATCTCCTTCCAACGATAAGTGGCTATCATTTGCACTCACCGAGTAGTCTGCCCATCCTCAGCAAAAGCACTTCGATCGTTTGCATTACTGTTGGGCGTGGGCGAAGTTTATTTTTATTTTTACTCTCATTTTTATCCCTATTTTCATTTTCTTCGGAGAATGGCAATTTCCGTCTCGGAAAAAAGTAAGGGGCAACGAGAAGAGTGAGGGATCCTGAAAGAGACAAAAAATGTCAAAAGTTGGTGAGATCCCCTCAAAGGTACTGGGGAACGTAGTCGAAGATTAGGGAACCATACCTTCGGACGCGTGATTTCCTTAGAAAAACAACTTCTTCAAATGAAAGTCTGAAACACTGGAAGAAGTCATTGGATCGAATAAATAATCAAAGGGTTACTGGTACTTGATGCAGAGACTGTGAAATATTCCAAAAAGGCTTTTTACGGCGAAAAATGAAAGATTTGCAGAATTGTTTTTATAGGAAAAACATAGGCATCATAAATCCAAGTTTGCTGTAAAGTTAAATTTTTACAGAAATGAAAAAATCTTTCCGAAAGATATTTTCATTTCACGAGAGCACTGCAAAGAGACACAACACTTAGTGCACAGGGATGATGGATAATACTGCGTCGAAGAATATTGTATGAGACATCGAAAGAAAAGATTCACTTCTTCTTTGGTTTTATTTCCTCCATTGGCATCACATTTCTAAGAGTCTTTGCAAACCTCCGTCATGAAAACGCATTATGGCGACGCCACATCTGTGTGTTATGTGCACATATGTGACTGTCCGTATGTCCGTCCCCATGTCTGCCATTTTCAAATCAGCAACGATCAGAGCTTAACAAGTTTCGCGAGAGTGCTACATTTCATTTGCCGACATTCTCTCTGATTATTCATGTTGCTCCACAACGCCCACCTTTTACATTTCAGTGTTTTAAAATATTTTGCAAATATTTTGCACTGATCGAATTGTCGTCTTTTTTCGATCGGGTCATAAACAAAAGAATCCTTTACAGCGGATTAGCACGGGTTGTTGGATCAGTCGAAAAAAACGAGCCATTATCCCATGCACTTTATTTTGTTTCTGTTGCTAACTTGCAAAGCTTGTTGCTCAGGGCAGAGGTGTAGAAAGCACAGGTTGTGCCAACTGTCCTGGCGCGCTTTCCCATTTGTTTTCCACGCTCGTTCTTCTGTTTTATATTGTAGCCTCATAATGCACTTCATCACCGCTTACTACCTATTTTTCACTCGAACCTAGCACGACGGATTGGGAAAATAACTGGCTAACTTACTAGTATTAACAGCTTTTAGAGTTAAATAGCACATTTACTGCCACATTCCCCGCAGATTTAAATCCAACTCAGTTCGATTCCAGTACCGTTTGTCTCGTCGGTAGGTGCTGTCTACCGACGAGACAAACGGTCTGCCTCAATTCACGAGCAGCTTTTACTCAAAACATTCTCTTTCAGAAATGTATTCGCGTCATGAAGGCAGATGGTGCTTGCACTTCAGAGGTTTTTCACAAAATTAGATATTTCACCAGCATATCGCAAGAAATATTTTGTAGCTCACCAAATATTTAAATGAAGGTAGAGAGCATTTCCTTAGAGACGGAAAACGGAGAACTGCAATGAGTTGTAAGAAGTTTGTATGGAGCGTATACTCGCTTGTTTCTCATTCCAAGTATGTGCGGCTTACAGAATACGCCGTGTCCGCCATGCTTCCCCTCCCCCAACCCATCTTTCCCCTCCCTCGCTCCCTGAAGCAAGGCAGTTGCTCATGCAGAATTCAGGTTGCGATCACTTGTTGAAAAAGGGATAAGAATTTTCCATTTTTTTTCTCACAAAGCCGGGCTTTGGACGCTTTCTGCGGTCGACCTATGTAGTTGAGCTCGAGCCATTTTCCGCAAGGTCCATAAAGGCTAATCAGCCCGCTCGAGATCCAGATTCCTAAAGACTGCACCTTTCGCACGAACTTGATAAACTCCCCCTCCCGCATCGGTTGAGTTATAAAGACGAATCTTTTGTGAAAAACTTATGCGACTGATCGAATTAGTTAGGGTATAAAGAAATACGCAGTTATTATCTTTGTATTAAACGTTTTTCTTTGGTAGTTTGTAAAAGCGGTTGCTCACATGGGAAAGTGCAAATGAGCTTATATCATTAGCCTTCACGCTACGCTCACATAGGTGAACAAAGTTAAGCTATTGCAGTGGAAAACGGTTTATTTGCGCGACAACATCGACAAAAAGATGCATAAATCATGATTTCGATAATCGCTGGCAATCTGCCAACAAACAATACGGCCAGAGAAGCTCACAATCATTTCAGGGGCTCAACTTCAAATGCCGAGTTCGAGCGGAAGGAGCCCTGCCTGAATGATTGGATAGCCATCAACCTGTGCCGATTCACAGACTCGTTGAATGATACAGAAGCTAGCTTTTGAGCACGATCTAGTCTTTCGGGATTTATTCGTAGCTGCGCTCGTATCACACATTCTGCAGTGATGCATTTCCTCGAGAAGTTGTAACTTACAAGGAACTGTGAACGTGGGTCATATCGTCTTCGGCTTTTCCAGTACCACTTCGCACCAATGTGTTCGTTCGCCAATATCCGCTGCTTCCACATGAAGTAATTCAACTGGTCAATTACATGATAAGACGAGCGGGGACTGAAAACGAGTACAAATGAGTTCTGATTTATTGAATTATGCTGTTTTCTAGAGTACTCGGAGCAGGAAAGTGCTGTTCTCTGAGGAGATAAGATGTGAAGTGTTTGTATTGGGCGACGAAGGGGTAGGGGTATTATTTCATTATGTTGTGCAAGTAAACAACTCTTTTTGTGGATAGAAATACAAGCTACACATGACGGAGTGTTCCTGAATGATTTGATAGCGAGCAATTGGCAGCTGAATGACGAATGCTCTTGGAGACCTCGTCGCGTATCGTCTCATCCATGAAAGGAACCTGTTTCGGCGAAATTGCTTTGTATTCCACTCTATGAAAGAATAATGAAATTTGTTAGAAAGAAGTTCAAAACGCTGTAATTATTCACCTCAAATTATTATTATTCACCGTTAAGATTAGCTGAATCATATTTGAATCGATGTCTTGTAGCCACACACCCTCGGCATTCCTTGAAGTTATCCAGCATTCTCACCACACCTAAGAAGAAATCAGGCCACACGCCGAGCAAGCTGAAGCTCGGAACTCAAACGAATATGCAGAAAATAGTAAACACACAAATAGCGCCCGAACCAACTCGTCAACTGCTCCACAATTTCGGAGCTCACTGCTGTCAGTGCAGCTGGCGCTAGCCTTAAATAGCATAGGAATATGTTGCAGCAAAAAAGCTCCGCCCCCTACTTGTCTGACGCGCGTTATGTCCACGTGTATGTCGCTAAAGTTATCTCAATATTGTGGGATAGATCTTCATCGTTACACCTTCACTCACCGATCTAACATTACAGCACAATATTTCTTTTCTTCTTTTTCACTCTACAGTCCATTTCACGCGGTTTGATGGTGACGTGTGAAATTCGATCCTCGAGCAATTAATTGGCGGAGTGGTGACCACATGTTATGAATACCTACCGATGGAGTAGATAGATGGGCAAGGAAGTGGGCGACTGACAGATCAAGATCAATTTTGCTGGGCATCCACTTCAATACCCTATTTGACATTGACGTGTCAGAGTGGGCTGTCATTTACAGCATCTGCTTGCCACAGCATATTTTTTGAAACGACTAGCTCATAAGCTTATAAAGGACTGCTGAACTACTTGGACTTGGTAAATTAGCCACAGGTTGGAGGTAATGCGAGCACTGCCATATTTCATGCAAACCCAAGCGTTACTTTCATTGGTTACTCTCTGCGAAATGTACATTATGTTTGGAAATCTCTGTGCATGCAATGGTTAAATTGCGTGCAAAATGAATAACTGAGCTTCTTGGAGGGAATGGAGATCTAGAAATATCGCTCAGAGCCTCCATAGTTTTAGCGCCTTGACTTGGACGGCTCATGAAGATTAGCGGCAGGTTTCTCGACTTTTAACATTGCTATTGCCAGGAAAAGGCCTAACGGTAGTTCAACAGGTCCGAGCGTTTGCTTGAAGGAGAGAGATCGCCTGTTCGAGTCCTTCCAGCGAGCAAAGCTCCCACCCTCCAGCAAACAGTGATTATCACTGAGATAATCCCTTATAATGCGACAACCGACGAGTTTCTTTCGCGTGTTTCATCCGCCCTCGAGCATCGAGTTGCCGCGAATTTTGGAAAAATCCGAATGAAATGAGAACTTCTGATTTTCAGACTCCCGAGCCTGGAGCCCCATGCAATCTCCATGGATTCCGGAGGCTCAAATACCAATAGTAGTTGAGAAGCATGCAGCTCTTAGCTCTGAGTACTAAAAACTTGGACTATAGTACGAGAAAAATTCTGATGAGTCAGACACGCTTGTAATACCGCAGCAACCTAAGTTTAGAACAAGTCAATAAGCAGTACCATAGTTTGTGGTTTGAATGCAGTCGGCCAAATCACATCCATTTGAAATCCTCAGGTAGGTTTTGATCAAGATCATTTAAGGGGATTCTAAGCAGAAGCATATCGGATGCAGTATTGTGTTTAACATTAGCTAAAATAAGCAGATACTGCGGAACTGTTTGTTGTCGTTATTTGTTCAAAGAATTCTAATAATCAATGGGTGACTTTTGCAGTGGGCAAAAACAAGTGAAGAAGCATGAGAGACAAGCTGACACGATACGCGCTTTCGCATTTCTCTCACCTTTCGCATAGGTCAGGCTCACAGACGTTCAATAAAACGCTACATGCAAAACAGCGACTTCATTTGAAAAAGTCTCATCACCTGCACCAATCTCTTATAGATTATTGTGACTGGCAGATTAAAAAGTTATTTTGCAGAAGCACACGGTAATATATGAGTTTTCCAATTTTCCAAAATATGTGTTTGATAAACACTGCGATGAAAGCTGAGATATGAGATAAAATTGAGATAAAATTACTGAACGACGTAAGGGCCGATTTTTGATTGGTACTCGATGTGAAGTTCATCGTTTCGATGATAGAAATGTCATTCAAAATTGAGATACTTCGATAGAAATAACATAGAAATATCATGATAGAAATATTTTCTTTTTTGTGTATATGCATGTATTGTTTACAAACATTTCGCATTTCCTGTTGTTGATTTCGAAGTGTTTTCGCTTGAGTGCGACCCACCGGATATGAATTATTGCAGCACTCCCGATGCACACAAACCTCGCTTGTAAAAGCGTTGGTAAATATGATCGCTAAATATGATCGCTTATTGATGCGATCATAAAAATAGCTCTGTTTTAATTGGATTAAAAATATTTTTAGCATCTGTTCCCGCTGATAAGGTGATAACATCTTAAAAAGACCTCTTCGGATATCAGATTCATAGCATGCAATCAGAAGATATTTGCTTGCATTATATCAAGTAACCACTGGAGAAGCTTGCCAGAGGAGTTGCTCCGATATGCGTTTTTGTGATCTTCTCGACTAACCAAACATTTCCGTACGGTATCAGCACTTAATAAATATTCAAATAACTTCTTTAGATTTCAACTCCTCTGGCAACTCGCAAATCTCAGAAGAGCGAAACTCGTTGTTCCATGATTCGACTATTGAAATCAAAATCTGAGTGAGACAGAATAAACGGACATTCTTTGGCACATCCTCATGTCTAAAACTCATTTTGAAGTTGACGGCTCAACATGAAAAATGCTCTAGAATGTTTCTTTAGATGCATATACTCTTCATTCTGCTAACCATTCTGCTAACCTTAAAAGTTTGCCAACCTGAACGTCCAGACGAACAAACACAGACGACCAGACACGGCCGGCAGTGGTGACATTTGCAGATGAGAGCTTGCAAATGAACCTCAAATGCAATGTAAAATACTTACGACCTAAAGAATGAACCTTTTGTCCATCGTGGACGCATCGGTAGTCAAATAGGAGGGGATCCCCTTTGCATTATCTACCATTCCCACCTGATGTGAACGTTGAAAGTCTACTTTAGCGTCTCCCTTTCCCAATGAGCAGCAGAATAATGTTGTCCGATGATGAGTGAATGAGAAGCTACAATGTGATGTTCAAATACCGTAGCAAAATGTATCACTGAAATAATGACTTGATGCATCAGATGAAATGATATAGCAGAGTGCAGTTTTTTGTTGATAAATTTTATATAGCTGATGGGATAAATATTCATATGAAATGCATTGCCTTTTTGTGTGATGAAATAATGCTAATGAATCTTTTCCAAAGATTAAATTCAGAAACTAGCTCCAAATATTTCCAGTTTGGGAGTTGATAAGCAGAGGGTATTATCAATCGATGAAGTATTGATAAACTGATGCATCGGGCATGCAACCAATGATTTTTTTGGTGACCAAATGTAAAACATGGATATTCAGTGATAACATTGAAATTTTCCGCGCTTTCTTATGTCAGGCATAAAATATGCAAAAATGGAATATTCTTTTTTTTGCCAAATTCAGTCGCTTGCGAGAGGCAAATCGCCAAATACAAAATCAATCGTCACCTTGCTACAAGTATGCAAAAGGTAATTATGTCATGTAAGAATGAATATAAATACAAATATATAACTATCACATGATCACTTGATCACTTGATTGACCGGACTGTCGAACGTCGATGACGCTGCCGGTCACAATGCGCTTCCATTAGGGTACTGAGGCCCGTGGTTTTGCATTGTTGTAGCCAATAAGTGACGCGACCCCGCTGGCCAGGCGAGCAGGCCACTTATATATATATATATATATATATACATATATATTCAGTTCGGAGTTTCGGTTATTCGGAGTTTCCTTCTCCTAGCCTTTCTTCTTCCACGAAGTACCTGCAAGGCAGCAGGGGCTGCGATCTTTTTCGGCGGATCGTACTCGCCGTGATGCGAAACCGTCATTGGGTAATGTGACCATTTTTTAAGTGTTGGCGCGCCACCGCCAACACCAGTCACACCCTGATGAATTTCGCCGTCGGTTGGTTCACGCCTGCTTATTCTGCATATTCGCAGGCGACCGTCATATCTGACGGTCCTTCGCGACCCTTCCACCGCATCGAGCTGAGCGGTATGAAACCGACCGCTAAGCAGCCGCCCAACGACACCGACAACCAAATATATATATGCAAATGTAATTTTAGATGTAAGTATAAGTACGAATAATTTTATATATATATATATATATTTGTATATATATATATATATGACACGATTGCCTATTTATCAGCAGAAAACATTCAAATAACACATTGAAAAAACGATTATAAAGTGCCAACGAGGGTGTCACTGTTGACGGAATCCCTCTTGCATGAAATGCCTAGTGTTGTGAAGAGGTGTTGATGCGCAATGTTTGAATTCCTCTGCACCTCTTGAAGATGTCTTACAGCCGAAAGATTGAGTGAAATTTCTGTTCTACGAGTTCCTCTGAATAAAATGTCGGCCATCAATTAGCCGATAATGCTTGGTCGTTACACAAAACAGTAAAAAACTGCTGAGCATGAACTCGAGCTAACTAAATGAGAGATTTGTTCCTAAAAAGGTCAAAGGCCAAGCTTGCAAGGTGCGAGAGTTTTCCAAATATGTTTCCAAATATCACCATTGAAAACAATTATCAGTCAGGTTTTATCAGCTAAGTTAAGTTGCTCTATAAATATTTTCAATGTTATCAGTAGCAAGTTGTCGTTATCATTGCTGTTTTTCTTCGGAATACTCGTCTGCCAATCTTTAAAAATAGAACGCATAATAGTTGGATGATTGAACGAGAGTCTGATCACTCAAAAGCCAGTTTCTTTTCACAGTCGTTACTCAGCAGTGAAACACCAAAATCGATAAAAAAAGAGCATAGATCGCTTGATAGGTGTTTCCTGTTTGAAGTAAACATACAAAAACATAGTATAAATAGATATGTTTTTGTTGAGCATACTGCTGATCCGATCGATAATGCAATTGCAACAAAATATCTTCCCTCATTGATATCATATACACAAGAATGTCATCATGATGCATCACACAGCTTTATCGCCTTTACTTCGATACCATCACATGCTGAGAGTTGTTTATCTGCAAACGAAATAAGTTTTCATTTTTTGTTTTTAAGTTCAATAAAGTCGCAAATATCTTTATTTCTACTTCAAAAANCCTCCCCCATTTTTCCATTCGCAGAAAATTTTCCAAGTGACCGATGATCTTAAAGTGCTTCCCCCCCCCCCCCCCCCCCCCCCCCCCCCCCCCCCCCCCCCCCCCCCCCCCCCCCCCCCCCACACACCCCACAATCCCACCACTTTCATAATTTTCAGACAAATAATGCGTGGTGTTAAGTATTTCGAATGAAGAGGGCTGGTCCTCAGATGTAAAAAGGGTCCTAATCGGTGCGAATTGTGTAGAGATTTCGAAAAACTTAAGTATCTACAAATGGTTTCAAGATTACTGAATCAAGCAAATAGGTGGCAAGATCAGTCGTCATGCAATGCACATGGCGCCGATCGAACAGAAAGACATTCTCCAGCTCTGATATGTTGCTCTTATCGTAATTCGAGCGTCGGATGAAACATCACTCAGGTTATCCTTGTGACATTCATCGTAGCCATCAAATTCGGCAGCCATAGCTTTGATGATTTTGGAGTCGCATCAACCGGAAGGACAGATATAACACGTCTATGCGCACAGATGCGACTTTGGCATAATCCGCTTGGCAAACCAAACCTCGTGAGCGTGGGCGATTAAACGAAATGCCTTTTTGGACGATCGGAGATGAAATTCCCATCGAACACAAAAAGTTCGGAACCTATCTTCTTCACCACTGCTGCTCTCTGCATATCGTTTGGTTGACATTTCATTGCTGGGAAAATGAGCAAGCATCACGGCAGTTAATATAAATCCAACGGATAGCAGCGGGCACGAGAGGGAATTCGATGACTGTTACCCATTTAACGGTTTTATAAGAAGTGAATAGAGGAGTAAAAAGTCAGTGAATAAAAAGATGAATAAGTGAACAGGCGAATAAACGCCATATATACACAATTATATATATATATATATATATATACATATATATATATATATAGGTAGATAGATGTAGATGTAGATATATGGTGTTTTAAAGTTGGTACTAATCTCCATGCATTCACAAAAAAGACTCGGGGAAGGAAAGTGTCTGATGTGTGTGCACACACCTTCCTCGAAAGTCCTGGACAGTTCAGATTCAAAAACGCGATCTAGAAACGTGCATGAGGAAAACTACTCAGTCATTTCAACAAGTCTTCTCTTCTCAGGTAAGACTTCCAATATTAACTAATGTATTTGTTTTTTATTGTATAAGGCCTAAAGACCTAAAGTGTTCGTGCTCTTCAAGACCCATGCGAATTCCGTTATATCTCGGATGGGCGAATGCTTCTGACAAGAAAGGTTTTGTGCTGTTGGGTTTGCTTGCAAAGGCAATATCTGACAGATGAAAGGAATAAGCAAAGTCTGGTTCGAGCGAAATCAATGCGATTCGAAAGTTCGGAAAACTTAATATCTTGTCATTTCGTTCTTTCCAACTGAATTTTGCACTCGTATTTCTTCCCTCAATATACCAACATTTCAGACGACGACTTGTGTGTGCAATAAATTGTTGCAAATCATATGCACGAGATGATGTGTTTATTTTCAAGTGGCGAGGTTTATGGTGCTGGCAACTTTCCAGACCGGAAGTATAGTCGAGGAGCAAAGCTTAGGAATTTGTGGACGAGTAAATATGCAATTTTTATTGTGTTAACGAAAAAGATATGCAGTCAACGAAAGTTTCATGGGAAGTGTTCGTATTTCTGAGCAAAATCAATACATGGACGACTCAGTGAACTCTATCAAAAGCTCATTTGTGAATGCGCGAGGGAAATGCTGTACGATTCCACTCGAAATTGAGAGACAATTTTCTCCGAACGCAACGCGATGCTATTACAGACTTTAATTCTGAAGTTTTCGGGATGCTTTACATTTGTAGTGCGATATACCGCTTGCTTGCAGTATTTCTCATCATTCTGCATTTGATTGCTTATGAGTGCAATATTTTTAAGAGTGATTCGAACAGCGATCTTTCATTTTCTGGTTAAATGCTCGAACGGCTGAGCTATTACGATTTGCAATTCCAATAAGTTGTTCTGGGACTTATTAAGTTCATGGAAATTCGTTAGTAGAGACGACTGCGATGGAAAAGAAATTGTATCTTCATCTTTTTTTTTGATCATCTAAGTATGATCAATTCCAATCCACGCACCCATCAGAATGAACTATATTTTGCTGAATAATATCGACATCAAAAAATGATAGTCGGAATAAATATTTTTGATTCGTATCAGCTTAACTTCCCTCATGAAGCTTTTATTTCCAAGAGGCGTTGTTTGTCTTCTCGTAGTCTTATAACTATTTAGTTTTTTTCATTTGATGTGAACATATATTTCCGAAATGACAGTCCATTTGCCTCACATCGAATGAGAAAATTAAAAAGCTCTCCCGATTCTCCAAAATAGCAATTCTTTCAAATTACGGTACCCATCTTAGGTGAAAAAATATGAGTTTGTGATGATAGCATCCATAGGCAGTACAGATGATAACAAATGGCTGAAATTTGAAAGTCTCACTTACTTGTCGATAATTTCAGTGATTTGTGTATCATAGTGCCGCCAGATTTTTTAGGACATCCCAAAAGATATGCTCATTGGATAGTTCTGGCTGCAACTGTGGAAGCATCTCGGAAAAAAGAGGATAAATATTTTG
>JAARMF010000896.1:21924-59862 GCA_022844705.1 Toxascaris leonina | reverse complement strand
ACCGCCAACCCCAGTCACACCCTATATATCTATATACACCCCTTCAAATTAGCACGATGGAATTTGAAAAAAATTCATGTGAGCAAAGTTAATTTCTCTGCTGAAGTTTTTATGCGCTTTCCAAGTTTACGTTTCTGTGTTGTGCACTATATTGGCGTTGTACCTATGCACATTTACGCATGCTTCCATCTACTGAATGAATTTAACTCAATAACCACTGAAGGTGAAATTCTGAAATTTCACAGATATTGTATAAAAATACTCGCATTACAATTTTCTAGTTGGTACACCCAATTCGTTACTGCAGCCAAAGTGTGAGTGGGAAATTCATGGAGTACAGCTTTTCGGGAAATTTGCACCTCTAGTTCATTTAACTGAAATGTGAACCCATCGGAGAAATATTTTTTATTTGCTGGATAACTAGAAATTGATTGATTTGATGAATGCAATGCAAAAAGGCGTATTGTATTAATTATTCTGGCATATCTCTGTAGCGGTTAAAAGTTATCACATATGCGCGTTATTTCACAAAGAGTTATATTTTTTGAAGTTGCAAGTATTTACGGCCAGGCTGCGGCAAATTATTCATTGAGTCTTTCATTTGCATCATCGAGTTGCTTTTTTCTATTCAAAGAGATCCGATGATAATTATTCGTGAATTTTTTTTCCGACAAAAAAATCGATTATTTGCAACACTGAAAGATCGACAGATGGACTGCCCGATCATATTGGAAGATCGATGGATCGATCACATGGTCATATTCCTCTGATCGTTGATCGCTGAGCGCGTCATTGTTGATCATGTGATAATATGTTCTCAGAGAAGCAACATTTTCAATGTGCAAAAAGAAACGAAATGCAAAAAATGCCGCAAAGTTTGTGACATCTCATTGAGGTACATTGAAAATTGAGTGCAAATGAGTTGCCGCGTGTGAGGAAATTTCGTCAGCGATTATCCCGGCGAATTGTTAATTTTCACAGTTCACTGGTTTCAAAGTAATTTTTTGCATTATTTTGATCTTTTTTTAAAATATTTTTTAAAGGAATTATGCGATCGCCGTTTATGTGCCTATTCATTTAAATTATTACGCATATATCGGTCATTCCATCAATCTCCATTCAAAATCCAACACATTTTTGCTGAGCTTAACTGTGGAAATTTGCAAAATATGCTATGCCACTTAGGATTACTTCGTAAAACTTTTTGATCTTATTCGCGACATTCTGAAGAAGTTATGGACACATTGGTCACGCCAATACGAACTTTTTTTGTCGATTGGTTGGGAACATTAAGTTAAAGCATTACTGGTGGAACATTTGGCGTCCAACTTTCAGTGGTGAAATGCATTGGTGAAGGTTGTGTTCGAGTTTTTTTTTCAGTATTTACGCAGTCGATCGCAGCGATTGATCGACCGACACCAGGTGCAGAAGCTAACTTGGAGAGCTGACATGACATGTGCTTTTGACGCTTGCTTATCTGACCAACTGCTTTCACCAATGATCAACAAGAAACAAAATATGCAAAAACGATGTGTTCATTTCTCAGTTAATTCGGCCGCTTATGCAAATCTTCACCAGAAGCTCTTTCNAAAAACGATGTGTTCATTTCTCAGTTGATCCGGCCACTTATGCAAATCTTCACCAGAAGCTAAACTGATCAACGATGTGTTGATCCTTCAGTTGAAAATCTCAGAGAGGCTGACTGACAGGCAAACACATACATACGAGGAGATATTACGTCTTATAACACATTCTTGTACAACAAGCGTTCAAAACGACCCGACAACACGGGGACACAAAATGGCTGAAGCAGTTCATCAAGCAAGCACATTTTGCTTATATGGCCCTCTTCAGTCGCACATAATAACTAGCTGCAAAGCACTAGCCTGCTTGACCGATATTTGTTTCTGCATGTTTACTTATCTATTTGTGCATAACTGTCTATTTATAAATTTGTAACTCCACCAAATATATATTTATTTCAAAAAATGTCCGAATTTATTTTTTCTGATCGTCGGTGCACTAAGTCGGTTCTGAGTATGTGGGAGATATGAATAGGACGTTTCATTGGTCGAAGAGCACGTCGACAGCGAGCAATACGGCGCCAGCATGTCGCCTACCGGCGATGTTGTTCTTCCACTCGAGCACTTGTGCAACAAATAATAGCCAAGCCGAAGAGAAACAAGGAAGTGTTAACCCTTGAAATTTCGTCGCATTTTCTCCACAACTAAGCCTCAGTTTGTCATCTAACGACGCTTAAGAGGGTATTGGAAATAAGATACACAGCTATTACTTTACCTACTGGATAGTTTCCATTATTGAATGCTTCAACTGCATTCCGAATAAGCAGCTCCTCTCTTAAGGAAGCTTACAAATGAATGGCGAGTGCTAACTAGTAACCAACGTTTGTAGCTGAAGATTAAACTTGTTGTTTAATATCCGCGTTCAGTAACGAGTAAGTTCATCCTCTTCACGCTTCCGTACTTACCGAAGCACAACGCCCATTATCTTTGCAACGACCCGATGTGCACCATTAGCCTCTAATGTCCACTCCAGTTTATTATTTGCCAAAACAAGTGTTATAATTGTGCTGATTTATACAGCCTTTTGTCCTTTGCTATATGATACAACTGTAAAGTTAAAGTTATATGAAATTCAATGCTGAATCAAATTTTGTTGATCATAAATTTACTTTGATCTATTCATATTGCTCGTCGAATATTGAAATAACAGTGGGAGGCAAAACTTTGCAATAATTAATTAAACAAATGCTCATAGCAGCAACCTTTTTGAGTTGTGGAAAATTATTTTGGCTTTTGAGGGGCAATCGAACGACGTCTGAAATAGCAAAGAGTGAACTAGGCATTCCACTCTCCGTCAGTTGCTTAGAGGTATTTTTCCGAGGCGATTCCCTTCCTCTCGATAAAAACACTAATTTTCAACGACTCTTACAGCGTCATTACTGCTCACCTAGAGATACTCACATCTACATTGAACACATCTTCCTCCGCATCCAGAAACTGCATTCGTTGAACATTTACATCCCTTATTGTTTGCGTGTTGTTGCGAATCTCTTACTGCTTATAATGGAAAATACCAGTCGTCTACTATAATCTGCTTCGATTTGCAAATAACTTACAGTATCCTCTTATTCTTGTGCCCCTATGAGGCTGAATTAGCTCAGAGCACCATTAGCGTCCAGAGTTGATAATGCATCGGCCGACATGCAGTTGTTCGAGGATTATGCAGTCATAGGGGTAAATTTTTTAGTTGTTTCTCATAAGCATCTCAGATGCTCGCCTATTGCCATATAAGCAAGTTATACCTCATGGCGGAAACATCCCGCCTCGGATGGGGCAGCATGTCGTTTTATGAAGAGATCATGCATGCCCTTCTAATAAACGATCTTCAAATAATGCACGTTTTACTCATTAGCAGGTTTCCCTTGTTTAAATTACGAACGCTAATTGCGTCGACGTTATTTCACACAGACGAGAAATTGTTTAAAAAAATTAGTCAACCCATAAATTTTAATCACCTTTTTAATTGTTTC
This sequence comes from Toxascaris leonina, assembly GCA_022844705.1. Classification (NCBI taxonomy): domain Eukaryota; kingdom Metazoa; phylum Nematoda; class Chromadorea; order Rhabditida; family Ascarididae; genus Toxascaris; species Toxascaris leonina. Next base: position 56,309 of record JAARMF010000896.1, on the reverse strand, counting down.
AGAAACATTCAATCGGAATATTTTTTGCTTATCTTTGAAGGTAAATAATAATATTATAAAAGAAGAAGAATAAAGAACATTAATAAAGAATAAGAACATCTTTATTGTAAATAAAGATGCTTTAATGTAATTCCTCTCTCATTATTTGACGAGCAACTCAATCGCAATTCTCCTCTGTTCAGTCTGACAATGAAATTCTTTTCTTTTCACCTATTTTATCGCAACCTTTGATTAATTAATAGCTTTTAGATCTCATTGTCTGTAATTTTTTTAATTGAAAACCTAATGAGAAATCGCAACTATTTTAAATATTTCTCACTGTTTTCATCGATTTCTTCGTTTATATATCCTATTTATATCATTTGTTATTTCGAGTCGATTGCTTTACATTGTTTTCGGTCAAATCCTCGGAGTCGATGTCCTTGACGTTAAAAGTAAATATGCTGCATTTTTTCGTTCTCAAAGAGCGCATCGAACGTCAAACGCTGCAAAGAAATACAAAAAATAATGCCAACTGATATGCAAAGAAACAAACTAAAAATATAGCGCACACTTTATGAAATATATTTCTTTTTATTATCTTCAAATGGCTCCCTCATCCCCTTCCCTTCAACGCTTCATTTCCTCTTTTATTTATTTATTGAATATTTTCTTCTATCTCTTATTTAGTTCCTATTCTTGCATTTCAACGGTCCATTTTTGGGGAAGAAAATGAAAGGAAATGATGAGAATAATTAGATGAATTTCAGTTGTTTTTCTTTAAGATATTGCAATGGATTACGAGGAAATTAATGAACTCGACATATGATGCGCATTACAACTGAAACGATTTCATAAACTTATGAACGTAATCTCCACATTTCTATCACATTTCAGTGGACCATATTGTGATTCGAAAGCTGCCGACCGCTAACAATCTTATGTCAGAACATTGTGTACCTTTATTCGAATTTTATTTTCAATCACCAACATTTATAGTAGTTGAGTCGCGGTATGGGAATTCTAAGAGAGGAAGTTGGGATGGAAGTGAAAGAGGAGAAGAAGGAAGGGGCAAAGAAGAACGAGCAAAATTCTCGGTGAGCGAGAGGACTTTGGAACACTACAGTCGCCAGAAGCCAATGTGTTATGTTAGCTGGGATTCCTTGCTGCTCGTCTCCAACACCTTTCATACCATACTACTTCACATTGATCGACATCATGATCGTCGCCAGTTTTTTTTTCGAGAAAGAAAAATCCCCGGGGCACTGTGCACTGAAATAGTGACGTTTTGCACTGAAACGTATAATAATGAGAACGAATATTTAAAACGTCGGTGTTTTGTGATTGCCTCTTAATCGGTGTTGTGATGCGTTTTTGTTTGTGTCGCAGAATGTTGGTGTCGTTACTCGTGACTTGCTGCTCCTCGCGACGATGTGATTCAGAAATCGCTACGCCGCACACCATTCAACAAATGTTTGCTGCACATTCATATCTCGCTCATTATCTATGCGTTTCTTCAAAGCGTTCTCACACATATCACTGCAATGCATTTTAAACTAGTTCCTTACTATGCAGGAATCTCTTCTGAAGCATCTCATCTAGCTATTTTTTTTGAGTACTTTATGTAAGCATTCCTCATAATCATTCTATTATATCAGTACTTCGAGTATTTTCTATAATTTCGTTCAAGAGTCTCATGTCGTTTGTATTGCTGTTTGAACTTTGGTTCTCTTTGTTCGCTTCTCATGGCACCTTATATTTATTTTACACCAACATTCATTCTTTCGTGCTGCTACAGAAATTCATCATATTGTGGTGGCGATTAGAAACTCTCAGTTGTTCTTTAGCCTCTCTGTTGCCTTTGACCCGCTGCTTTTGGGGTCCATAATTGCCATCGGTTTTCGTCAGTGATGACAGTTCTAATGTCAAATAGCTTGGAGTTCACCAGTTCAATTCCTATCATGCATTCATATCCTTCACATACATTGTTGATAGATAAGTCAATAGTTGCAGCCGCAAACATGTGCATAACAAACGACTCACCCTGCTTATAGTGTTAGCCTGGCTGAATGGCATAGAGTAAGCCTGGCTTATTATATGGTTTAATGAAAGTTTGTAATCGCACGTTAGGATTAACCTTTTCCCGAAGGTTTCTTTGAAAATATGCAAATTTTTTAGAAGAGAAAAAGCGCCGTGCCAAGCGATGCGATATGCTTCTTAGCTGAAGCTATTCCCACAGTTGTTTGCTGATATATTCGTTGACCATCTGATTCTTGAAGTCCCGCAAAGTTGATTTTGAGCTCATCGATTTATCACCTGAATGTTTTCAAAGCACCATTACATGCTTCCATTTGCAAAATGCATGATAGCAACTCCAGTATGTATGTGCATCTGTCTGTTCATTCGGCACCTTCAGGTGGAGATACATCTTTTTGGATCTTCGTTCGGTATGACTTCACTACTGTTTTTCTCACAACCTTTCGCAATAATGTATAAATTCCCAAAGTTTGCTCAAATAGCGTGTCCCAAAATGTTCACACATATTCCGACCCGTTTAGTTCGGTTCTAAGCCGATCAGCTTGCAGAAAAATGAATCTTTGAGAGAAAATTTGTGCGATCAGCCCTATCTGTTAAATAGTGAGTGTCTGATGTGGTCGGTCAGCTGAAAACAATGACAGAAATCGCATATCACACCAAATCCTTTAGTACGCTTCATCACTCCGTTGCAATTATTTAAGCCATCATAAAATTTGTCATTAATCACTCATTTTAAAACAAAATGTCATTCCCTCATTTAACGTTTAAACTTTGCAAAAACGTTTATCCACTTAATTGCTAATTTAATTCGATGGTTATCGAATTTTCTTTGTCCATCTATTCATCTATAAACATACAATTACCGTTTGCATAACGTTGCGTTCATTTCGCAAATATTTTGCAAAAACTATCTTGCAACAACTGCACTGTTGCAATATTATTGCAGTGAGAGAAATTAACGTTATGAGTCACCAATAATACTCTACACAAATGCGAAGATGCAATGTGCAAAAGTGAATGGAGTTATGTTTTGAGCAAAAGGCTAAAATGCTCAAGTTGCAATTGTGTTCGCATCTCAGCAATTGGTGCTATCGATTTGCTTCCTCTTAGATGTAATCGTGCACTTTTGATATGTTTGTGCAATGTCTGTACATTTCAGTTCCACCTTCGCCGAGTATTTCTTGCCTTCTTTTTGATGGGACTTTCAACGAAATTTTTGAAGTTTGTTACCCTCATAAGTAGTCAAAAGCTTTTGATCGTCGTAATGCCTCCTGAATTTCGTTGGTTGCCATAGGAGTTCATCATCACTTGCAATAGTTTGTTGTTCCTCTCGCTAGTAACGAGTGGTAGATGTTGATAAGATAACAAGCAAACGGCTGGTGTTGGCTTATCATACGTATACAATGCGGAAAGAATTTCCAAAATATTTGCTCACTGCAGCTGGAAAGGCTGTTATACACAATGCAGGCACAAATAGACACAAAGGCACAAATCTCAATCCATTGCATATGTGTTACTTGAATTCATTGACATCTGGCATATTAGAAACAGTGAATTCCTCGAAAACGTTGAGAAGTTTCATTTGCGAAGTTCATGAGCATCAGAACATCTGTAGCGCCACCTCAAGTCTAAGAAAGAACTGGGATGCGAAATCAGCTGCAAAATTCTCCCACGGAAATTTGGTTTTTGCACAAAATTTTTTCGACAGAGTGAATTCTTGCGAGCAATAAACGTTCGTTTATGATGCTAAACAAACGACGACTGACTATTAATTGCAACAGCTATTGAAGAAGATGCGTCATAAAATTTGACACTTTCAATTCGATAAGAAAGCTTCCTATCACAGCACAAAATAGTACTATACTGAATTAGCTCTTCTTTATTTTGCCTTTTTTAATTCACTTATTCTTGCAGACTGAATGAATGCTGAGTTTATCGATGAAAAGTGCAATTTTACGAGTATTATATTCGTTCATTTGCATATCTCAAAACAAAATATAAAATCAATCAACAACGAGTGGCCAATATGTGTCTAATGTCCTCTATGATGTCACCGACCGCTTCTTTTTTCGCCATAAGCGGTTTGTTCGCATATCGCCCAAACCTTTCAGATTTGCATTTGTAAATGTGTAGAATAATTGAATAGCGAAGAAACACAAGCTTTATGTTCACTTCTTTCAAAATTTGCTCGACTTTGGAATTTTCCATTTCGATCGTTTTTGGGCGACAAATGATAAAATCTCCAAAAACCACTTTGCATATATTCTAAAGAAATTTTCGGGGGAAATTTTTTGAAGGAGAGGTGAAGGAATTTCGCACTATGAAGGAAAATGCTTCCGGAGTCATGCATTGTGAATTCTTTTTCTGGATTCTGCCGTTTTCGCCAATATTCAACGGCACTATGGAAACAATTGCTGCTGCTGATGTGTTTCATTGTTCTTTTTTTCACTTCCATGAGCAATAAGTGATCACTCAGCTTTTCATAAAAGAGATGAATGGTTGGTCGATTGTGCTGTGGAATATCAGCTTGTTCTATTCACAAATGCATAGTTCGCCCCGTTTCTATTGCTAGTGGGTGGGGGTTGTCACAAATTTCGACGATCTTAGAAAGTGGCTCATATCGGACAATCAACGATCGCTGGTCATTGAATGAAATAGGGAGATCCAAAAACATTGAAGAAAACTCATTCGAAAATGTAAAATACCCAGGACAGCCGATGTTTTCTCCCATTCGAATCGAAGTTCAGTGATCACTCGAAGTAGGATGTAGACATTATATGAAGCAAGGAGCAATAGGAATTGTGGGAGGCGGAGGGGTAACGCCTATGAATGTTTCAATTGGAGAGGAAGCAACGCTTCTTGGCATGAACGGATTGTTGAATGATCTCTTGTCAATTGACATGTTCGACCTTTGCGTTTTTTTTGGTGTATCGCTAAGAGCTCGTCGATTTGCAGCGTTACGTTCCTCAGCATCACCGAATCGCACAGTGGGATCGGTTTAAACTTGCACTTACTGCATCAGCCAGCAAAAAATTGCAGTTTATAGCACAAAATTACATCGTTCAAAAAGTCCTCAATGCCTGTCCAACTAACACATTAAAGTTCGGAAATAAATCCGAGAATGTTAATCCACCGATGCGCATGTAAATAATACAAATACTTAGTTATAACACAGACACATCTGGAGCCGTAATAGTCAACGAAGAGATCGCATACATGTATGCCAATTTTGCGTTCATTATTTCACTGTTGGGTTCATCACTTTCACTTGCTGGAGTCGTTACCTCAAACTTGGAAGAATTCCATGAATACCTCGCAGGTGAAAAAAATCAAAGATCATGAACAAAAACATTCACACACAGCTAGTGGAATGAATAAATGCAATTTTAGTGAATACACTGCGTACTTTGTCGCAATACAATTGAATCACTGATATAACAACATGAAAATTTGCATTTCACTTAGTGCCGTCTAAAAGCCATTAAGACGCAATGAGATGATGCACATACATGAGTGAATTTAAGTGCTGAGATTCGCATTACACTTCATTTCAACATTCGCATTCGAAAATTGCATATTTTGCATTTTGCATTTCGGTTGAGAATGTCATTTATGACTGCGTTGCGATGTGCGACTCTAGTCAATTGATCGTTTATGCATAAACCTCTGAGTAGAATAAAATCGAGAGTGAAGCATAGCAGTCAAGAATGTTTCCCGTTTATTAGTGTAGCATTTAATCCTTCAAGGCATCTGGTATAGAACAGTATTGTACGCAAAACATTTGCTCTAGAACACTGTTGCATAACTTTGAAAACGCTTCTTAGAGATATGAGCGGCTGTAGCAGTAGGTGTAAGAATGCGTTACTCGATAGTTTCTGATACTTCAGTAAAAAGTGGCATATCATTCTAGAAATACAGCATTTTCTAGCCGACACTTTCTCCCCACCTATCATAATTTTTGCTAGAATGGAGCATATTGCAGCTTATTCTTTAAAGGATAGCATATACCATCGAAACAATCAACATTTGGGAAAACTCTTTTTGTTGGTTGATCGCTTCTAGTGGATGTTAGAAAATAGGATCGTCATGTTGTATTTGGGAAAACCACTTGTGCTTAAAGCAGTAACCACTGATATCCATATGGAATTGTCGNCTTGTGCTTAAAGCAGTAACCACTGACTTGGTGATATCCATATGGAATTGTCCTATACTTTTATTGCAGAAATTCCTCACTTCGATTTCGTCTCTTTGCTGTTCAGATTGTTTCGTTTCGTTGCATACTACCCTCTGAGTATCTTATATCCGCTGAGACTGTGAAGGCACTATGCGAAGATTAAAATTTCTTCTGAAGATTTGTAAAACAGTGGAACACAAAAAAGTTATCATACTCTCTCTTAGAGGATATTGATGCCTACACTCTCTTCGCCCTTCCCATCCAGTAAGCTAAATTTACGCGTATTCTTAATTCTACTCTATTGCAACCAAATTATATTCATTGCAAACGAGGAGGAATTCTTTTAATTCATTGGGGCTGAAAGTTTAATATGCGCACAGCTGGAAGGATTTTTGCCTCTTTTGCAAAGTGCTCTCTGACACTTAATGCAAGCAATGGATGTGATAATGCAGGAAATGTCTTTTTTATATCGGAAAGGGGATCAAAATAACAAAATAACAAATTGAGTTTCTATATGTACTCCACATTTCATACAAGTAACGGCGAGATGAAAACGTCGACCAGGTGGCTTGAAAAAGTGAAATGTGATTTGCCAATTTTGACCTATCGGTTCGTCACCATTACAGATTACCACTGTCCGATTCATGAACTCCCATGGCGAGAGAAACTTATAGAAGAAAAGGCTTTTTTTGCCATCGTGCAAAATGTTTTGGATTATAGTGGACATCACTGCTTGCAGCCGTTTAAGCAGAATGAAAAGCCGACTTACATGTGCTATTTCACTTCCTCTTCATGCATGATCTATAATTCCGTGGCATCCAGTTAACTTCGGGCCTGACCGGGTTGGGTCAGACCTGGCACGGTGAACCGGATTGTTCCATTCATTGGTAGTGAAGAAGCTAGGATTGCTTCCGATGACTACCAGGAAGCGTGTGTAAGCGATCAATTTCGCAGTGTAACATGGGATATGTGTGAGGGATCGTTTTTACACAACTGAGACATTTGTGCCGTTGGACGGGAAGCAAGGCAGCACTTGTTTATGAACGGTATATTGTCTACAGCTTTTTAGTTAGTATGCTAGATTACTTTTAATCGGGCTAATAACTTAATCGTCATCAGTTGCTGCCCTAAGGTGAAAAGCGACCACTGCTATCCTGCAATGCTCATGAATAGCGTAGTCTCACATAACTTCTTACGACTTGTCTAGCTTCTCTCAAACCGACTAACTTGTGAGTAACTCTTATTCGATGCTGACATCTTAAAATTCATTTGTAAATGGGCACTTATTGTATCAGCTGAGTACTCTAAGTTACTTCAAGCTTTGGCATTAACTTTGCAACGGCATGTCTTCATCGGTGCATATTATATAAGGTTAAAAAATAGTTGTTGGTTTCTAGCGATATTGGGATGGTTCCGTGCAAGTCCTGTGTCCTTATTCAGAAAGTTCAGAATTAGCCAACGCTTCAATGATACTTCAACGTTATTTGATCATAAGAGTTAAAGAAGAAAGCATTCACAATCCGGTAGTCGTTATATACGTATAATTCGTCACATCTCGAGTTATCTACAAATTTCGCAGCTGAAGGTTTGTCCGGTCACTGACAGCATACTGTCGAAAAGTAAACCATTTATTTGTGGGTGCGTGCCTGTAACAGATGTGATTTATTGCCAAGACATTCACTCGACGCCATTTTCCCGAACATTCTAAAGACATGTAGCCACGGTGTAGCTGAAATGGATTCTTTGAAAGGGTCTTAGACATAACTGCAGGTAACCCATAGGATGATGCTGAGGTGAATGTGATGTGTGCGGCATGATGAAATAAACTTTGAAGCTCTATGCGATCTATGCATAAAGCCAAAAAACAAACAACAGAATTGGCTGAGAAATTGGTAGCACTACGAAGCACTTCCTCATCAAACTCGATGCGGACTGATGAAGAAGCAGCAAATTATTGTGTTCTGTGTTCATATCTACGAATCAATATGTCTACAGAATTGAAAACAGCATGTGATAAGAGCGATTATCAAAGCAACAATAAAGCTTTTGCGATGAGGAAAACTCTTTGCAAAGGGAAGCAAGAAGAAAACAATTCCCGCCATAAGTCCATATGCCGTAAAACGATAGACTTTCCATTCAATTATTGCCAAATTTGTCATTCTTCCCGAAATTTTGTTGATTTTTCAATATGACTGCATGTATCTGAAAAGTTCAAAGTTGAACGCAAGAAACTATCTATTTACAGCAATGCACTGTCTTCGTCGTACAACGGCACAACTGCCTCAGCTGTGTATTGCAAGTTCACATTTCACAATGCATAGTGTACGGATCATTTTCGCATGCTTTTTGGAAATTGGCCCTTCTAATCAGCAAGATACTTCAAAAACGAGTGGCAGTCCGATCCAGCCTGAACTCTGTTGATGAACGGGAAATGCAGTCGGTTCTGATCCCTGACTGATTGCCAGTTAATTGTACACTTCAATTATTGCTATTTCTTAAATCGTGGTAGTGTATGAAGTAACGTATCTTCAGCACATTTATTTGTGAGTAACTGAGAGCAAAAACAAAAGGCTGAATACACAGTTCATTAATTTGATGTCACTTCAAGGCGCCTGCTGAAGCTATTTAGCTGCTCTTCTCTCCACAAGCCGACCTTCACTAACAAATTTTTTTTTCATCTCAAAAACATCACGTTCGCTGTGCAATTCGCAGTTTTACATCGTTCCACCCAAGATCATTCCCTTTGGTCGCATTTGATTTATTTGTTTGATGTAAGTTGATTAAGGAGTTATACTCATTTAATAGTTTACTTCAACAATTATCCTTATTAACTTATTGCTATACATCAAATTAATGTTCTACATTGCGTATTTATTATTGTTTTATTCAATTAGATGAAATTTATTCATCATTTGCGTTATCATATTTTCGATCGGTTTTATTCCCGATAGAGCAAAATTATGTGCGTATATTTAAAATCCATCGAGATCATTGTGGACAATTTTTCGTCTTCGTTTGTCGAAATTTTTCATAAGATGAAAAAATTGAAATTTCAATAAAGTTGAGGAATTCTCAAATATAGTGTGGAGTATTGTGGTTTTCATTCGAATAAAGATATTCTTATAGTTGGATAAATATATTGTTCGGATATCATTTATGGGCTCAATCCATATATTGTCTGAAAGTAAAATTCGATCGTTGAAATAAATGCAATATGCTTAAAGCTTCAATGAAATCTACAAAAAGCTTCTCGTGCTATCTAAAAATTTCATAATGCTTGAATTGATAATATGCTTGAGGCATACAGTTTGAAATCACCTTCATTCAATTCTTTACAATCATTCATTCACAGATCTGCTCGTTTCCAAATGAGAATATGAGCGCGATCATGACGTTTAGATGAAGAGAGTTTCAGCAGCCAAAATTAAATGCTTTTTCCTCTTCTTTTCTCCATCTATAAAAATATGCTTGACAACATCAACTTATACGTTACACAGGTAATACAAGTGAGGAGCCATAAATCATTGAGGTGGCATATTTGCGAGGTGGCACATAGTGCAAATAATTTTTGTGTGTCTGGAAAGCAAGAATGGTATAAAAGTCCTCTCTTTTCTGGTTTCCGTATATTCAGCTTGGTTGGTTGCGATGCTTATTCGAAGCTCGTTTGAAGAGTCGTCAGCGAAACAATTTTATAATTTGAACTTAAGCGATGTTTTGGAGATGATTTGCCGCTATTGCTATAGTTGATTTCTATATAAATATTATCTTTTGAGAACATTGAAAAGGTTAGTGGAAGCGATAGTTTCGCTGATTGAAAGTGACATCTTTCGCCTTTTTGAGACTTCATTTGTTTGAATATTCTCTGCGCTCTTACACTAATTGATAAATGATATGCGTAAAATAGGGCGAAGGCGTTTAGTCGCTCGCAGTGTCGCAATCGCGATTGCTTTTGATCAGCGCCTCAATATCAATCAGTACTCATCAATTCGCAACAACAACTCACTAACATATTCATGTAAGTGATTTGAGTCTTTAGATAATTGAGTACAGTTGACACATATCTCAACGATTTTGTTTTATATTGCGATAAGTGGTGAGCTCGCTGCTGCACTCACCAAGTAAATGGTTGAAAGGTCGCTTCACTTTAGTCACTCACTAACTATTATTGCAAAATACATAAATTTTGTAGAATTACTCAACTATACAAAAGTCATTTGCTGATTATGTGAGCATGGGAAAGACGAATACGCCATGCCACGATGTCAGCATTGGCAATATACTTTTATAAGGTGAAGTGAAGTTCTGAAATCTGTGCTGAATATGGGAGAAGAGTTTTAATTAATCACCATCAAACGTTCATGATATAAGAGTGAATATTGATTCGTTCGTTGGTATCACCCCCTTCGGAGTTGGTATCACTCCCTTCGGAATTCGTATCACTCCCTTCGGAGTACCGCTATTATGATTTCCATTCGAAATTTATATTATTGTGTTCCTGGGAAAATGTGCGTCTATGCAGTTCCTTTGAACAAGCGTTGTACATCATTTTCAAGAATATATTAGCTGAATTATAGGAGAAAATAGAGTTATCAATATGGCTGATTTTTTGTCTGTTGCGAGGATTATGCTCGGAGTTCAGTGTACTGCAATATATTTCAGTGGAGCTCGATGTTAAAGTCGCGATTGAAGTCACATCTTCTGTGAGACTCGAGAATGAATAAATTTCTGATTTTACACAAACTGACGACTAGTTGCCTGACTAGATTTGTTCAGAAAAGCTCTCGACCACAAATCGCTTGGAATAGACCAGATTTCATTTGTAAATCACTTTAATCACATCACCATTTTTAAATTGCACTTGCAGATCATTCTCGATTGTTAACTAGATTCTCTTTGCAAATTGTAGATCAAATTCTTTTTGCCTCTGGTTATTTGTGATAAAACTCTAACTGAAAACGTCGGAGGAGACCGTATAGAGCGCAAAAATCTTGGTGTCATCGTGTGTCAAAATCAATTGCTGCATTTGGCATACCCCAAGGCGCAGATATCAGTAGCTGGCAGTAGATAATTAGACGCTAAGCTTGAAAGTGGAACTGTCCATCAGTCCATTGTGCGTTCGTGCCTTGCTTCGCCACGCTTGCTTTATCGGTTTGGGCTGCTCCTCAGTTCGGGTGAGTGTTGCATTATATGCCTTCGTTGGCTTTTCATTGATTTCGGGATCGGGGGATTATGTTATAACAATGGGCGATCGCCTAGCTTCAATGCAACAAGAGCTCGCAGCATCAAGGATGCTTGCAGCCAGTATTTAAAGGTATATTAGTGAAGCTTGGAGGACAAGCAGAATGGACGAGAAGCGTTGGTTGGAAAGTTATGAATGCGCCATCACCTCTAGTACTGAAAATAAGGAATCTCTTCAGATGGTGCCACATCAGTAATGATGAGGAGAGATGGGGACGGGAGTGTATTTTTTCAGTGGCAAGTTGGTGTAATTAGATGGGCAATTTCGAAATGTTGATGAATAACTGAAAACAAGCGTTTACGTAACGCCATTTGTAATATGTGTAAAATTGAAGTGAGAAGACTGCCATAAGGTCGGTATGTTGAACGATATTACAACACATTAGCGGATATTCGATGGCTCTTGCAGAAAACTTCCTGTGAAGAGGATCATCTCGTGGGTCCGGACGTCAAACACTGACTTTTCATCGCCTAAGACAAACTAATGCATTAATCTAGACAGTAAAGGAGTGCTAAGGAAGTGAAAGGCTTTGGAAGGGAATTATTAGGTTATAACAATTTTTAGAGAAATTCCACGTTTTTTGTCGTCAAAATGCAGAAAATGTTCGAACACTAGATCTTGAAAAAAGCCGCGAGATACATACGCGTAGATGCGATCAAAAATATGCAGTTAGGAAGGCTAGTTAAAGGAAAAAAGGAGATAAAAATAGTAACTATGTAGTTAATTGGAAAGGAAGGGCAGCGTGAATCTTTTCGTCAGCTTCGTATTGGAACTCCATTTCAAACTTCATTCTCTTTTTATATTAACGTAAAGCATTAGTCCTTGCTTCGTAGTTTTCCATTCAACCAGATTAATGGAGCCCGCTAATATCTTCTTCCAACCTCGTTTACACTGACTTGTTTGTTTTTCGCGAAGCTTTACTACAAGCTTTACAAATTGTAGTTAGCATCTCCTCATGCATTTTCTAGGAGAAGAATCGAAACATGATAGTAGCCTTGATTCAGAGTAGGTTTAACTCGGATAACTTGTTGTCGCAGAAACAAAATGACCTGAAGGTTCATGAGGAAGTGGTCGACGCAAATTCGGCAATTTTTTGCTCTGCGGTCTTCGGAGAATTTGTGGAGGCCAATTGCTGCGTGGTTGATAATGGGCCAAGTTGTTCTCAGAAATATTTACCAATTCGTCTTTTTCATTATTTAATTAACTATATTTTATTTATCAAATTTTTAAGACATCCGAGTGGGTCTTTTAAATACTTCATGCACTATACCCACTGACTATAAAAAAGGAGTGCGAGATGCATCCTTTCAACAGCCTTTCTGCAAGACATTCACTCATTGTTAGCTTATGCTTGGTTTTACTCGTTCATCGCGGTTTCTTTTCTCTGAAAACTCTGACTATGGTATTCGTTTATGATGATTGCCATGAATTGGAGAATCTTGAAGTATTCTATCAGGTTCAGTGATTTTAGGTGGCCGCATTACAACCAAGATTATTATTGTTACTGTTGTTCCTGTTGCCTTTCATTACCTCTCGATAATCAATTATTGCTGGCCATGATACCATCGACACCATGATCAGCTAATCATGCATCCATTTGCATTTATGTTTGTGCACATATATGTGAGATGAGTTCAAGTTGCATGTATTGTATAGCTTATGCGGATGGAACCTTCCTTTAAAAAGACGATTCTTAGAAGTATTGCTCACCGCTGTTTTTTTCTCGATGGATCTAGTGAAATCCTTGGGAAGTTAAAGATTGCATTAACGGAAACGATTTCAGTTCTTGGAGATCCATGGACGACCCACCTGGCAATGTAGACGGTGATCCGCCAACAGGTAAATTGTTTGCTTTCAATGAATATTCAATGACTTGATTCCTCCGATTGTGCAAACAATGATGAGATTTGAATTTGAACTTTTAACCTTGCAATGTGGAGAATATTTTAATGCGAAAAGAAGTTTTGTTCACTTAAATTTTGCGAGATGCTTTAATTGCCTAATGAAGCACTTTGAAATGATAGTGATGAACTAGGTTGTTTAGTAGTGACTCAATGATTCATTTAGTAATAAATAATAACTTACTAATCAGCAGTCCCATTCAACTGCACAGCTGAACAATTCTTCGTGATGGAGTGATAAAATGATAAAGTGTGAACCGTTAAGGGAACGGTCCACCGAGGGCAATAATGAAGTGCATGTAACCATCAGCGATTGACAACATCAAAAAATGTTCTGATGAATTTTCAGAGATATTTTTCTTTTTGACGGCGCGAAGCACTTTAGATTGCGAACATCTGAACATTCGTGTTTTTTTTTCGCTTTCAACGAGAGTCTTTCCCCAAATAAACATTGCATCGATTTCAAAGTGCTGAAACTCTTTATCCCGATCTAACAACGCCCTATTTTGCTCATTTATAAATTCCCATTGTTAATAGTGCTATAGGATATCAAATATAACATGCGCTACATTTCCCTTCTCATAAATCATTGGTTTTGTATTGTTCATAACTCACAAACGAGGCGTATTTTTTGTATCATAATGGAAGGGATAAGAAATATATTCGAGGGAACACAATATTCGAAGAAAATTGGATCGGATCTTCCCATTTCATTATGTCAATATGCTAGATAACTAGGTGATTGTGCGTATCGAGTGGAGGTGAGGACTCATGTTCAAAACCGAGGTATATCATTCATAGATTTTAGAAAGAGTTGGGTGCTTTTGCAGAGGGAGGATTATGAAAGGAAAATACAATATAGCACTTTCAAATGCTTCCGCATTCTTCTCCGTTCTGATACGTCGATGATTTCTTATCGCAACATTTTTAGTTTGGATGTCGATTTTCTGAAAGTTTTTATCTGTTACTCTGTCAGATGGGTAAGATGAACACGATTTGATTAATTGTTGCTGAGTTAATGCCACAAATGGTCGCGAAAACACCTGTGTAAGGTGGGTGAAAAGATTTGTTCGGACGCGTGTGTACTCTCATTTTCACTCACTATTGGGCCGCTATAGCAGTTAGTAAATAGGATTGTGCCGACTACTGTTTGAAAAATAAGAGAAGACTGGTGTGATGGGACATGTAACGAGTATAATAGAATTGGCAATGGAAGCGTTGACAGCATTAGAAGAAAGAAAGAAAATTGGAAGAGCACAGGAATAGAGTGTTTCATTCTTCAACTTATGGTTGCCGAAACCTTGAGAAATTCTCTTGAAACTCTGCTGTGAAGAATACTGCCCTTTGGCGAGGCAACTATTCAAATTTAGGAGGGTTTTGCATCAGTAATGCTAAGCATCTAACGCATATTTCTTTGTCCCGTCCACCTCACCTTCAACGACACACCTATCTCATCTTTTGTGTCCTCTTGCATACGTGCAATATGGCAACGTTGTGTCTGTGTCTGTGTTGGCGTTGCTGTGCCCGTCGCCCATCTTTAGTCTTAGATAGTTGTTTAGAGGTGAAAGGAAATTCGCTTGCATCATATGCCCGTCATATCTTTATTTTAACACCGTCAAACGGCAGAAAAAAACCGACTTTTTAAACGGGAATTCGCACGATTTTGCACAGCTGGTAAGGTCGCTTAAGGTCACTTGAAATGCCCAGACATGTCTAGGCATATCCTATCGGTTGCTGAGGTGAGCGGAAGTCGAGAGCATGTATAATGTGCCAATCCTTCTTGTATGCTTCCGGATTACTCCTTCTCATTCTTGTTTTCCTGGGGCGATATTATGTAATATGCAAACATTCCATCATTAAGCAAATTTATTAGGCGTTAACAATTTCGATCGGAAAAATCACGGGAAAATTGTCCACTATGAGGCAAGATTTTGAACGGAGAGATGTAGTTGATCTACAGTCATTTGATCTGTGATCGTTGGTCAGTCGCTTCAACGAAGTTTGTGTATGGACACGAGAATAAAGTGCTCTCGAAGAGGATTAATGATCGACCACCGTGCAAAAAACTGATATGTGTGCGTGGTGTGATTTGCAAGAAGACTGCAAATATACATTCGTCGTACCGCTAAAACTGCGAAAGACGCCGCAAACAGTTGTCATGTGTACGAACCTTTTAGGCGGTCTAAGTAAAGCAGATTTATCACAAGGCTTCACCCTTACTACATCCAACCTAGACCACACGCATTTATCGATAATCGCTATCCGATTCCTTATTACTGATACATCAAAACTATGCAATATCGACTACACTTAAAACGATTAACATCGAGATGAAAACATCAGTTCACAAAGAGGATTCGAAGGAGGCGATCCATAGATTGTTGGAATATGAGCCATTCAGCTATTTAGGATCTAGCGGAAACGTTACTACGCAGACACTACAGAAATATGGCTGCGAATTATCCACACGAAATTCATTACTGCAGTTGATGGCATTGTCCGCTCAGAAATGTCCAATGAATCTTTTCAATAGCTGTCGTGCGAAAGAAGTAGGTGATAGCGCATGATATGTGATATACCCCTTTGCCACTATATGTATTATTAGTGAATAATATAGAAATTGATTTAGAAAGATTGGGCTTGTTAAAGAGAAGAGAATAAATGAGTGACTACAAATGAGTTCGTTTCAGGATGGGTGCGTCTGCAGCTTGAGCCAGTCGATGTACCGCTTGAAGCCGATGAGTCGCTATTGCTGTCAACTGTTCAGTCAGCCATACCTGGCGCTCATGGCCTCTACTATAAAGAAGGTGATCAGAGAAAGGCATTAAGGTAAATTAACTCATTCTTCAATCGTTTTATGACCATTCCAATATGTTGGTCGGAAAATAACTGAGAAGAAGTTCTTTATTTGAGTACCTACTTTCGTCAAAAGAACAGTTTCGGGGGAAGCGGTAGCGGTATAGCACGCTTTCTTCTTGCAGAAAAAGCGTTTGTGGTCACGATACTTTCCAATGCAAAGTTCTCACACATGTGTAAACTAACATTGCTTCGAATTTTGCGCTTTCATTGGTTAACTAATCGAAATTCAGATTCGATGCATACAGTGGACATATCCAAAGAGGACTACCTGGTTGGTATTCGAAGCCGATCTTCGTTAATTTGGGTATGTTGCTGATTGTCTTCGTAATAATGGCATTTGATTGCTGAGACTACGACGTATCGATTTCGAGTAAACAACTTCAAAGGATTCATTATTAGTTGAAGTCTTGTAATCAAAAGTCCGAGACTTATTTCTGGTCCCAAAAGAGCATTAAACTAAGCACGTAATTGAATAAAAGAATTAATCACTTATATCAACCGAAACAGGCATAGTAGGGGGTAGTTCTTCAATGCACCTTTTTAAGTACTTGCACTCTTTTTGTTGCTTGCGCTTGCATGCCAGTACTATCGCTTTATGCACTTCATTGTTTATGATATACTGTTCCGAATATTTTGACGAGTGCTTTTTATGTGGATAACACTCACGATTCCTAATAAATTGGGCCTTCCAGCTGGAAAATCAATTTGGTTTCGACGTTGTATAAGGAATCCTTCGCCCCATTAAGGAGAGCTTCAAATCTTCAGGAGGATGATGCAATGAGCATATTGTTGATGTTTCGAGGGCTCGATGTGGGATAAACTTTTTCACCTCACCGCATGGCGTTGGAATAATAAGGTGAACGGTTCACGAACACGACATATACAATAAAACCTCAAGGCTAATCCCATCCCTTAAATAAACGTGATGGCTTATGCCTCACTGTCAACAGTTCAACAATTAGCAGTTCACTGCTTATGTTCGATTAGCGATTGTTGGCGATCTACTTGAATAAAGTTCGGAAATAGTGAAAATTTGAATATTTGGGTTTTCTGGTTTGAATTTAATATTGGGAGTTGTTTGAATTATATTTTAGTAAATTCTCGTTCTTCATATCTTTTTCTTTATATTCGTCTTTAAGTTGGAGACTATTCGTTCACTGATAACAGATTGAGTAGCAATGATTCGACTGTTTATTCAGCCAGAAGTGCTCTTGAGGGTATCATATGATTTGCTGCGCTAAATCACATTTTAACACCAATTTGGTGATAAGGAAGTATTGTCGCACTTTTAATCCGATACGACTGATAAGTTATTAATTCCTTAAGAATCTTTTTTACCACATCTTTCACGGTGACGCTGAAAAAGGAACTTATAAAGTCAAAGATAAATCGTTCCCATCGACGTACTTTGCTTTTTGCACCAAAAGCATATCAATGTAGGTACGGTTTTATTATCATAGTCAGTATCACAAAGGGTTCTTGCCAAGATGTCAAGGTTAATTGTAAAAGTCTTGCAATCCTTAGAGGGGTTCAATAGTGACCATTGGAAATAAAGGATCACTTCAATTTTAAGAGAGAGGAGTTCATTACAGCACGTTTATATAATTGATAATGACTTTTTGCGTTGAAATTAATGAGTTGAATGTGTGTGGAATGGGATTTTCGACACATTATTGTGTAATAATGTGTAAATATTAACGAAGAGGTGAGTGTTGTTTTTGTAATGCACAATTGTGAACCGGTTGTACGTCTCGCTAACATATCAATTATATATCTTTCAAAAACGCTGAATTGACACATCTTCATTGAACATCGTCGAACTGAACGAAGCCCATTCCATTCAATCAAATTTACAGCATAGATGGGATTAGAAGTCAAGTTTTGTTTTTTGTGCGTATGAGACCTAAGTGCAGAAAATAAATATAGCAACCAGCTTGTAATGGCCAACGAAACCTATTCTCTTAATAAACGTCCTACTTTGATTGATACGAGCTGTTATGTTAAGAACTTCTTCGATTGTTATGAGGACTACTATGTGGATTCCTTCGGTGGAGTTCGCGTCCCCACTCATGCAACTACTTCTACAGAGTTCCCCTCTCCCCTCCATCCGAACCTCTAAATAATAACACCGCTTCCTCCGTAGTGCAGCTTCTATTTGGGAAGTGTGCTTTATGTGAGTTAAGGCGTGACATCGCTCTCCTTATGAACAGCCACGTTCACAGCTTTGGATCGAGCATTCGACGAGCATAAATGTAAGTAAACTTTGCAAAAAACCAGCAGACTTGAGCATCAACTGTCAACATTTTCACCCCGATAAAGGCGTTAAAGATACTGTAGAATACCAGTTATAGCACCTGAGACTTGCAAAATTCGGGGGGAAGCGTAGCTGAGAGAACGATCAGTTTTTCTGACGTGTAACAGAAGGAGGTATACTGTCCTGAAAGACTGCGAATAAGCGAGGAGGGAGGGAGGGAAGGGGAGGGGAGTTTGGGCAGCGGAGAGAGACCTACGATGGATGAGCAACATTTCTAGTTTTATTCTGAGATTAATTATATCCTCATTGTGTAAAGCACTGCCCCCTCATTGATCCCTCGCACCCTGCCGGTAGCTTTATTCGGGTGGCTGTGGAAAAATGATTCCCATTTGAAGATGACTTTGCAAATTTTCCGATGATGTTAGACGGCGAGCAAAGGAAGTGGAGGACACCCAGGATTATAGGGAGAGGGCTTACAGAAGATTTATAGTCGAGTCGAGAAATTATAGGCAAATTTTCCAGTTACCCTGGAGTAGGAAGACACACGTTTGGAAAATTGAAATGAGCGTTTCGCGCTCACAAATACTGACCCAAACTTTGCATTTGAATATCTGCTTCCGATTCAAAAACTACTGTACGTTATTCGTGTTATTTAGATATATGATTACTGCCGATTCGAGTCGAATGAGGGAGTTGAGGTTTGATTGAGAAGTACTCAAGGTAGTTCAGTAATGTGCATAAGCTGAGGAATAGCGGAAGAGAATCGCTGATGCAAAATTGGGTTCTTTTTATGAGGTGGTCACCATTATAGAAGGCAATCTTGTGTTTGCGATGCTTTTATATTCCCATTCAGACCCCATGCTTACACATTTAAAATAATCTAACGTGTTGTAACGAATTGCTTATATGCACTCATTTCCGCACTAAACGTCTTTTACACTGCAGTTATAAGCTCACATTGTATAGCAACTCAAATTACCCGATGTGACAACGTAGCACATTCACAATCCTTGCATCTAACGCTACTTGTCGACTATTGTATCGTAATTGATTTCAATGCTGCTATTTGCACGTGTTTAATGCTAGCAGTTGTATCGAGTGTAACGCACCATGTCAAAGCTAATTACTCTTCTCTGTCGTGTTATATGTGAGTAGAATCATCCATTTGAGGAAACGTTTTAAGATTTTCGACGTTCGTATTCTGAAACAGAGAGTTTTGCAAAATGAGAGGAATTTGGGTGAGTACAGATTAATTGAAGCGAAAAATGGAAGCATCACACCCTAAATGCAAATGACAATAAATATAAAAACAAAAGCTTGTTATTTCCTGGGAATACTGATGGAGTCCATCCGATCTCTGCAAAGCTCCTATCCCCTCCAATTTCCAGAGCGCAGGGGATGTCCAGCCAAACACAGTCACTCAGTTTCGAAACTTGTCGGGCTTATGGATCTGCACCTCCATATCCTAACCCTCCATACCAGGATGTCACTTGCATGCATCTCTGACGATTTCAGCCCATATTCTACTTTGATTAAACAAAGCAGTGGAGGGTATTTTCCGTACTCTGGACTGCGTATTCACTAAATTGTTGGTTTCAAGATGAGTCTGACCAATATCGCTCAAACTCTCATATGTAGTGTTGCTTATTGGGGAGATTTGAGTTGGACAGGTGGAGGGTTAGAGAGGAGTTGAGGGGGAGAGGAGCTCAAATTTGGCAGGTATAAGAGGTCAAGAGGCTATCGGATCGCACTCTTACGTATCATGATAAAAGAGTTAGTCAAATTTTTCCACAGCTAGGTCTACGTGATACAGGGTGATGTGCCTTTTTTCCCATTAAATACGAGGTAAGTTCTATCTGAGCTATAACTACTGGTCTCATCAATGAGCATCCGATCCAACCCATCGAGGGAAAACGGTGATACCACGAGTTTTGTTACAAAGTTGATGTGGAAGCAAAAAACAGTTCTGATGCGACGTTCAATTCAGCAAGAGTGTACGTTCTTCACTGATGCAGTGATGAGAGGTATGGCACATTTTGGGTTGATGATTTTACGGGTATCTGAGAGAGGTGGTGGTCACGGTGCATCACCCTAACATAGATGCTGTGAAACAGATGTCGTGCTGTTCTCTGCTTCGGGGTGAATCCGAAACATCCATATATGAAAACATTTCAACAGACATTTACTCGTTCGTTCGCGAAACACACATTGATCGAATCGCTCGTCTTCCTTGGGCTTTCTGTTTGCGGGTCTGAGCCAAGTGACATTTCTGGGAAAGGCCAAGCATGGAAGGAAAACTAGTTTTTTTCTTCGAACTCACGATGGCTATGGCTTATGCCCTATCGCCTTCAATTACAACAACTGGCGGCTGCTTTCTCATGTGTGTTCCTATCGCTCTTTGGGTTGTGAACAATCTTTTTTCGTTCACTTTTGCTTTTCCGCGGAGTTCTGAATGTTTTTTCAAAAGAACCACGAAGTCGGAGTCGGAGTAGAAACCGGTCATGGTCGAGGCCACGTCCGAAGCTGGGAGCGGATCTAATCCAGGCCCTAAAGTTGCGATTTGAAACTAGTGCATGCTTACCTGTAGCGTATGTTGGTCGCACCTGATGCGTATGATCCTCCAATTGCACCTTTGTATTGGCCAAAGCATGAGCATTGCACCTTAAGAGCAAGCACAGTAGTAAATAGAATTTCGAGCTTTGTTTTATGGCTATCCCATCGTGTTTTACTAATTTCCGTTGCTCAGTTTCAGCAATCTCGAATAAGGTTTTTCTTCCACATCTCATTAAATTTATTCGCTCGCTAGACTGTGAAAGTGCCAAACGGGGAAGAAGCGAAGGACGGAGAGCGGAGGATGAGGGAGGTCTAGGCCTGTGCTAATCGTGCATGAAGGTTCTCAAGATGGTCGCCAATGTGAATGACCTTAGGGGTGGTCCTTCTCATTGAAATTGTTCAGCAATTTAACTGATTCCAGTGTCCCTCTGATTGTCCCGGTACAGTCTGATTAGAAGGCGGTGGAAGTGCGGACAACCATTGAAATTGCGGCTCATACGACCATTTGAGAAACGAAGATTGAGAAGGGCCACATCACGGCACATCGCCGATTGCGTCATTTTTACAAAATAGTTTCTTCGTGGACTGACATAGTCTTTCCACGGTGGTACCCTGCTAGGAGTGGTCCGTAGGGTGACCCAGCAACGGTCCCGGCATTGTTCTTTCCAGAGTGTTCGGCCAGGTATTGGACCAGTATTGTGGCTAGTGCCTCGCTGGCAGCACCCAGTCGGACATTTCTTCGAGAAAGCGCAACAGGATCCTCTGTTTTCTGAGAAATACGTCGAGGTGGAAGGTTTCGATTAAATATAGAAATATGGGAAATTTAATAACTAAACAGCGCAAACCAAAAGAAAATGAAATGCCAATTGTTGAAAGCCATTGTGAATCGACTAGGTGTGATGGCAGTGGAAAGACCCAATGTTATTGCCGGAGAAGTGGTTGGACGTGCGAGTGTGTGTTTCAGCTCACGGATGCCGAACACATGCCTTTGGCCAATATGAGAGCGCAACAAAAACATTTGAAAAATCTGTTTCTGCAATCCAACGAATGCTAGGTAAAGCTTTATTTTTCTTGATTTTCCACTCGATTCGATTCTCTTATCATTTTCCTGTACTCTTGACAAGTGATTGTATTGTACGGGAGGCCGCGACATTGTCGAAGCGAGAAAGTTGGTTCCCACTCCGACATCGTGGAATTTATTTTGTCGGATAGGCCTGTATGTTAAATTCCCCAGCAGGATGTGGAATGTGCTCTCAAAAAACGGTTACTCTTATCTCGCAAAATAGATTTCTTGGAGAGAAAACAAAAGCAGATTTGAGTGCTACAGAGAGAGTCCGAATTGCCTTCTTCGGAGGAAATCCTTCTCGAAATTCTTGCAGAACGTGGTTTTAGATGACTATAAGCACACCTTGCTTCAGCTAGTGTCAAAATTTATTTTTGAAGGCTTAAAGAGTTGCAGTAAGCGATGAATAGCATCATAGTTAAATGGAAGGAAGCCAGAGTGAGAGACGGGAAGGGTGTTTGAATGGCCAACGAAGAAACTGAGGTTCACAAGGTGCTCACAATAGGCTTCCGGCCCAAACTGCGTTAAGCTAGTCGACGCACTTGTACGTATTTGGGTTGCGTTGAGAATAGTGGTTGCATATTTTAAACCAGTCAGGATCTACTCGTTTTGTATTTGAAATGTAATGGTGTAAGATCTTTTTTTGTGGGGGGGGGTGGGGAGGGGGAGGGGTGGGGCGGTAGATAGGTCTGCTGATTTAGGAGGGATATTGGGAAGGTCGAGAACAACAGCGTAATTAACAAGAGAGAAGTACATTGTAGGAAAGAGGAAATCACTTTAGCTTTGCATTGGGACGGTCTGAAGAGTGTTCAGTTCTCTTTGTCTCGAAACTCAAGAACAAGGTTTCATCGAAGTTTCTTACCTCGATGTACTTACGTGCTCTCAATCGAACCTTAGAAAAGTTCTATCTGTACCTGTGAACTTTTGGCCAGTTTTATAAATTGCACTTATGGCAAAGTATAAATGGTTGTTATAAGCGGCAAAGTTTTATCTGTTTACCTTATGAAATATCTCCACTCTCAATGATAGCTCGGGATTTCGTTTACTTGTGGGTTCAATATTGTCTCGATTACAAGTGGAACTGCAAATGCGATTGAATTCAATCAGTTATTGTGTGAAAATGGAATGCCCAGTCCTGATATGGTGACCTCTCCTACTTGTGTTAAGACTGCTTGCTGGACCGGGATCAGGTGGCATTCATTTGCTTAAGAATGAGTCAAATTAGGTCTCGATCGCAGCCATGATCAGATTTGGCTTAAGCTCATGTTGTTGTGACCTGCCCTCTAGGCACATTCCGACGTCAAACTTCCCTCGGAAGGCATCTTTTGCTTTTAATATGTTTCATATGCTCTATTGTGACGTTTTTTATTATTTGTCTTTTTGAAACGATTGAATGTGGTCAATGTGAATTTCGCGAATTGTGCGTAATACTAATATAGCGCTTACTCATTCTAAAGACATCGCATGTGTTGATCTTAAGTAATTGCATAATAATGTCGAATTGTTTGCATTCGACGGTCGTGAAAGCCATTGAAGATAAATATGAATCAGTGAAAACTCGTTGACTGAAACTGGAGAGGGAAACATGAGGAAATAAGCCGCAAAAATTGATGGACGGACATTTCCTCCAACAAATTTTACATTTAGAAGAGCACTTTGAAGTGCAGTTTCTAGATGCAATCTTCTTGCAGATAGATGAAGCGCAGTTTTGTTGAGCCCATATTATTCCACATTGCTGAGATATTAAATTTTGACCCCAATAATCGGTACCGAATTAAACTTAACATATATTAATCGAAATTTTCGTTGTAACAAGAGATTTCTTTTTTTATTATTATAATTATGTTTAATATATTTCCAGTTTAATAGTGGTTAATCTATTTTTTGGGTTTATTTTCATACAGCAGTTGTTAAGCAGACTATGGTTGAGTCCCCTCGGGTGCTCTATACTAGGTTATTCCAGTTTGCGCGGCCAAGTTAAAGTTATAGAATATTGTGGTACGAGCTGCTTGCCTCGAACTTCGAGCTTGAGCCCAATCTTTTGAGGTAGTCAGTGAAATTTTTGCTGCATTAATAAAAACAGTGTAGTGACGGGCAATAAATGTGTGGAAGCCGACAAATTGAATGGCATGAGTTCCTTTGTATTGAATGGCAGGAGTTCCTTTGTACTAAATTCCGATGTAATACTGGAACTTGATGACTTGATATGGACACCAGATTTTCGTTTGATTGAGGCTATGGCGGAAAACGGGAGCTATCAGAAGCATTCTGAAGTCTAACATACAGCATAATTTGTTTTTGCATCCTTAAGTTTGATCCACTAACCTGAGATTGACTTCTGGAGGTCAGTATGAAATCTGAGAAATGATGGTGAGCTTTTTGCTATCTGAGGGAAAAACGTTTTTCTTCGAGCATGAGGATCGGATCTTTTTATTTGTAATTTAGCTTGTTTTATTCTAATATTGAAGGCTTTTTTGAAATGATTTGTATCGTTACCCCCTCTGAATACTTCCCACACCTCAGTCTTTTTTCTTTGGCGGCTTTGTTTTGTAGTATCCATATTTGATGGTGTGATTAATCACAAGTTTTCTTTAAAGCCCAACGGTGAAATGATTGTTGTTGCAGCGACCAGCGACCTCTCTTCTTGCTGGGGGCCAGGAGCTACCTCACAGGTATGTAGCTTTCGATCCGATCGTATTTTGCTCAAGAAGTTGAGCAGCTGCTTAATGAAGTTCTTTATGATTTTGTTGCTTAACGCCTAATAGCTCCAAGTCATGATGCTTGCTCTAAGAAAGGCGCCTGTTAATTGTTCTTTTGACGGGGACTGTGATGCATCTCGCCCGTTTCGCAATTACCAAGCGGACAGCTCTTGCAAGTTCAGACCGAGTCACAATGCACTCACGCTGTGCACCAATACCATTTGGATCAGTTATCAGTTAGTTATCGGTAAAATGTGTAGAAAGCATTCAGCTTTCGTAAGATTGCCATTCCTCTTTTCTATAGGCATAAATTTTAACGATTCTCGTCAGCAGTAATAAAACTCTGAATTTTAGCAAGCTTCGAAATCGTTAGAGAGAAAGCGCGTTGAAACACGTGAGAAGCGTGCCACACGACCAACAAAAAGTGGCTTTGAGGCTCAAGCTGAAGAGCATCTAGAAGATCACAGTGATGGATCTGTAAGCTCATCTTTTATTTCCGCCTCTTTTTTCAATACGCTGTGCCTCGTAACATTTCTCAGTTTATTTGAATGTTTCTATGCTATCTTCGAACTATCTTATTTTTCATTATTTTCACTGCTTATTTGAATGATGAATTGAGTTAAATAAATGAATAAAATAATAAAGTGGATGAGCTCGCTTGTGCTACATCGTTTATTGAATTATGATACACTTTTTTTGACAAATATTTCGCCATATTTGAAAAAGATGCTCGCCATTTGCCATTGAAAAAGTGATCATTATTCAATGAAGCTCATAATTTTTGGGAAGAACAGTGCCCTTTCCGATCAGTATTTTTTCCGGGAATCACGTCTGATGCATGTTTTTCTGTCTCCTTGAACATACGGTAGTGTCATGATCATATTCATGTCAGCCTTTAAAATTGATATGATGGCAGGGGTCGTCGTTTTTATTGTAGATCGACTCCGGAAGGCTTGATGACTTCCAAAAGCTCCAGGAGGAAAACGAGAACTTAAAACAACAGTAAGTGAATGTTGGCAATTCTCTTTCATTGTTGATTTGTTGTTCCATTGTGCGACTGTGCTATTTTTTGAGCCCTTTGTGCAAAGTTGCTTCCATTATGCAGCATTTTCAGCGTGCTGGAATGCTCTTCAGAGAAGTCTTCTACTGTATATGAACGCGTTCATCACATGAAGTGTGCTAGTGAAAAAGGCAACAAAATTGCTTCATTTCGAACGACGGAATGATGTGCCTCATTGTTTCAACGAATGATGCTTCAACCCTTTAAGTAGCATGGATGTGGGACAGGAAGGGAGATCTTGTTCATCCTGCATTTGAGTGGATTATACGAGCGATTGTTGAGTTAGACCACGCGATATTTGTAGGCTGCGTGAGATCGAAATCAACAGCAGCAAGATCGAGCGTGATGCAGGGGAGAAGGGTAAGGCCTTGGGAAAGGCGCAGTTGAGGTTTGTTCATACCTCTTTGACAATTAATTATTCACGTTCTATATTTAAGTATTTCCTGCATTCGTATATTCTTCGACTGTGTTATATAGCAGCTTTCAAACCCAGACCCTGCATAAATCCCTCATTTCTTCGTTCTTGAGACTTCATTGTATCCATCAGTTTCCCCCTCCACTTTCTCTAAATTCCTAGGAAGAAGGTCATTTTTTCGAGAGTCCAAAAAATTTTTCCGACGTTGTCCACAATTGCTCAGTCGATGTCGTTGCAGTTCCAATTAGTAGGTATAAGAAATAATGTAGTGTTCATTATGCAACTAATTATGGCCTATTTTGTTTCTTTCGATGCACTGATGGTTATCAGAATTTAAGTTATGAGCTTTTCGTCCTTCAGTCTTCAATCCTCATCGTTAATAAATACATCTTTATTTACAGTAAAGAAAGCACGGCACCACATGTCCAGTAGAATATGCTTAGATATAAACACTGCACGTAACCATGCTTTGATCTTATTGTAGATTGCAGTTACACTCATTGTTTGTTCTATCTATAGACGAATGTAAGCTTGGTCAAGAATTTCATGTTGCGAATTGACAATCAAATATAATTCATAGCAACTTTTATCGTTATAAAGAAAATCATTAATTTTCCACATTTGGTGCTAAGCGAAGTGTTATAAATGGTGCGAGAAGGAAATAATTTTAAGGCACTAAGTTGCTAAGCCTGATGCTCACTAGAAGCGAATTTCGGGGATTTTCTTAAATGAGAGCATTCTTCAGCACACTAAATTTGATTGTTCTCTGTGCTATCGTACCTAAGTAGGTGTCGTTTTCGTTTACATCATATCGAGGCATCATATTTACAGTTCCCTCTTTCCCCCTTTTCTCTCTCCATGCTACACGTGGCGATATTTCTCCAAGCTATCGTTGCTCTTATCCATCGCTTGAGTAATTGCAGTGTTTCAGAGATCAGTCCTTGCTTCTTGAGTTAATGCTTTCAGAATCTTATTTTCCAACATGAGCATGGTTTCAGAATCGACGAACTGCTGAAGGAGATCGAGCATATGAAACTGCGTGACTACATCGACAGCTCGATCACGGAGAGGTTGTTTTTAGAGTCATTTTGTTTGTAGAAACATTCACTCCACCAACTTCCATCCAATTTCCCCTATTGTGCGACACAGCTTTATTACGTGCAAAAGCTTTTATTGCTGCTAGAGCTTTATCTCTCATTTTTCCCTCTTGAAAATTTCTCTCCTACTCGTGAATATCGGTCAGATTTATTAGAATAGAATTGCTGGTTTTGCTGTAATTAGAGGTATCTCTATTCATGACATTACTGTTTCAGCTGACCTACCTCACGACTTGTTCTTATTTCGTTTTTTCGTAGCTTAACTTCTTTTAGTTTCTTCCTCTGCAATAAATGCAGCCTTTTTTTTCTGATAGTTCAGTGAGTTGTTTGGTGATGAATCCAGTTAGCCTGATTACTACCTTTGATATCTGTGCTTCCTTTCGTTCCCACCACATCTCTCACGAATCATTTCCCACGATTTCGGCGGTTAATTGTTTTAGTGTTTTGTGCATGCAAGTCTCTTTAGGCTGAGAACAACACCTCCCCTATAAATATTTGCCGTTGTTAGTGAGTTTTTTATGGTTGGTTGATGATGCATATGGAACTGCTCAGAAAACAATTAGAAGTGCGATGTTCGATTCATTGATATTTCATTCATTTGAATGAGTGAATGAGTACAAAACTTCGAATGTAGCAGTATGCACATGAGCAGTTTTCGTTCAAAATAGGCGAAGTACAAATATTCCACAACGGAGAATCAATTTCGCTCCGAATTGCGTTCGAAGAGGGGAGGAAGGGAATGTTTTGGCACTCAGAGAAGTCGCATTGTAAAAATTGTTGCATTATCTTCTAATCAACTGAAATGACAACCAATTGCGTTCACTGAAGGCGTTGTCATTGTTCAATGTCATTCGATTTGAATGTAAGCAGATATATTTTCAGTAAATATAAATTTCATTGAGTTTATCAATCTGATGGTAATCCTCATAATCTGAAATGAATTTCTCTTTATTTCAGCGAACGTGCTGTGTATGCCACCTTAACCAGCACACCACAGGTATACATTTCTGTGCAATTCATTGTCACTTTAGACTGCTGTCAAAAATGTTGTGTGCAGCTAACTTGTTGATAAGTATCTCTGAACGACCTATTTGATCCCATTNCTCTGAACGACGTATTTGATCCCATTTTGCTTCCTTTTTCGTTCTGCTTCTTTTTTTATGAGTTCTCATATGTCCATGGTTCCGTGAGTTGTTCCGTTGGACATTTTTTTTGAGGTTCAAAAAAAGTAAGATTGGCCGCTAGCACATTATAACTAACATGCGTTATGTTAACTTTGCTGCTTTGTTATACTAACAATGATTGCCCCAATGGTGAGTTTAGCTTCTAGAGGGTGGAAGGAAGCTTTTCCCCAGTTCTTAACTAAACTGTTCGGCGATATGCCTTCCATTTAACACGTCGAAAAAATGTTCACTTGTATTAAAAAGACTGACATTCAGTCTAACCTTTTCGTCAAATGTTTGGGAAATTAGCGATTTTTGATACCGAGTACTCGTATCAATTATGAAATTGCATGATGAGTTGTTGCTGTGTGGGATTTTCCTGTTTGGAATGTTTGCAATTACATATTTTAGAAAACAGCTTTACCTGACGAGGAGGAATTCGCCAGTTTGAAACGCGCCAAGGAAGAGTGAGTTGTTTATTATTGTTGAGCAATTTTTGATATTTGTCTCATTGTGAAATGCATTACTGTGAACCTTACCTCTGTTGGAACAATTGAACTTCCAAAGCAGAATTTTTTTACATAGAGGACTTTTCCACTTTGTGTTGTTTTTCAGAGATTCAGCGGCTGGCTGTGCCTTCAGTTCAATTTTTGCAGTGAGAGTGTCAAGTGGGTTGCGCGGTTTTTATTTGCGCTCCGAGGTGGTCGAATGGGGCTGCATTCTTAACAGGAAGAGGACGCAACCCCATGCCTCCATTTCTTGTAAATATGTGATGTAGAAACCCTATTATAGCCTCTCGAATTAAGAAAAGTTGAATACCTTTATTAATTTTTTTTGATATTTGGCGATAGAGGCGTCTCGAGAATATTTTGCATTGTGTAGTATATATTGCATGGGGCACTTTGACGAAGTTGTATATTTGATGATGGAGTGAGAAGCGATGATTCATGGTAGTTTAGATATGCAGGATAACGTTTCAAATATTGGGAGAAACACGGATATCTCCCCATTCCTTTCCAATCCTTCCCTTCCCCCCTCCATCCGCTTCCCGTGCAATTAGTCCGAAATTTTCACTTACGAATAAGCAGGCACTGGAAAGAGTTGGGAGTGCAGCGTTGAATATTCATCAGTTTTAATGTCTACGAATCGTTGAATTCGTCTCTCTCGTTTTATTCTCCTTACACGAAAGTAATCATTAGTTGAATAAATAGCTGAAAGTAATTATGCAAATAATGAAATTCGAAACAAGAAATAATTAATAACAACTCTGATGGATACGAATAGGATGTTGCATTTGTTGTTTTTGCTTGTTGAGCATTACTTGACGCCGTTTATAGTTACTGAATTTCTTGTAGAGCTGAGCGTGAACTCGCGAAAGAGCGTGAGAAGATCAATGAACTTGAGAAGAGCAAGAACGAGCTGATTAGCAAGTTGGAGTGGAGCCTTGGCGAGCACAAACAGTGGTTGGGCGATGCAAGATCCAGGTGATTTTTCATTGCTTCATAGACATAGTCGAAATTGGAAGTAGCGATTGATAATGCAAAGTGATCATTTGGGAGTAAAAGGAAGGGGGCGAGAGGGCAAGAAGATTAGAGGAAATGAGGAAAGCGGATTGAGGGGTGCAAAAAAAACAAGGAAAAATTTCAAGGAAACCTGGAAGAAAAACTGTATCTTGTGAATTCGATTGTTGCGATAGCGATAACATCATACGTGTGGCGGTCATTTTAAAACAATTCTGTTTCTTCGGTCTTGCTGTGTCTATTTTTGCTTCAAACTGCATGAATATTATGTTTGAGTATTGGATGTTTGAATGTTCGAATAATGAATAATATATGTTGATGTAATAATATATCTCGAGAGACCTCACATTAAGTTCGAAGAATTTTTTATAACCTTTGAAGGTCGTTCAACTCATTTGTCAGGGGAATTAATCAAAGAGCTAAACAGCAGTTGTATTATTTGTGTTACAGAATCAGTCAGCTGGAAGGTGAGATCAGTGGACAGGCTGCTGAATTCGAGAGGACTAGAGCTGATCTGCAAGCTTCAATCGATCGCCTGCACGATAAGTAAGTACAGAATAAAGTATACATTCATTTGATCTGAAGTATTGGGCTATGATTGATAGAGTTTTACTAGCAGCAAAAAATATCATTTTTGGTCTCCTGGAGGAATTCAGGTCGGAGATGATTAACTCGCGGTGTCAGAACCTTTTCTCTCGGCACATTTCAACCTCATTGTGGTGGAGAGGAGGGAGGAATTGGGAGGGATAGCACCAGCAGTTATCATTCACCGCCCGTCGCCTCTTTGAATGCGAATAGTTCCGAGCGTTTGCGATTTCATGATTAAAACGGTTCGTTAGAAGGGGAAGGGAGGAGGAATGGTGCTTTATAAAAGATTCAGTTCGCCTCCGTTCAGTGGAACACTAGCTCAGGATTCTCGCTTTTGGCAGCAGTAAGTTATTGATGCTTCTCTATTCTTATATAAGCTACGTGGAATTGAAGGAACTGCAATCTGAAGCATGAACTACAAAAAGTGAGGAATGAGAATGAACGTCTTAACGCCGAACTGGAGAAGCTGAAGGGCCAACTCAGCGAAGCACATCCTGAGGTGAAGAGTTGGGAAGACGAGAGAGCGAACGTTCGTGTTTCTTGTTTATCACATTATTTACTGAGAAGGTTTACGGCGAATATCGAGTGGTACACTTGACTTTTGAGAAGCAACAAAGGTTGCCATCTCGTTTTGTTATGGCATTAATTATGGGGGTCTTTAAGGAGCACACAAAATCCGAATTTCTTTATCGACTCCCACTTGGGCATTGTACGAATCGCTTACTTCTTGATATCGATCCTGATCCAAAGTCGCGATGTTCCATGGGACATTGCTTGTTTGCAGTCGATTTCTGAAGATTTTTCTTCATTTTCTTTTTTTGTACTTTTTTCCTTGTACTAGTTATATTAACACATCAGATTCCCCTTTCTCGAGTTGTTTTTTATTTGTATTCGACTCCGGAGTTCGCCAATTTTTGATGTCTCCGATCATGAGGAGCTCCAAGAAATTTATTTCGAAAATCACTAGGAAATCTTCATGAAAAGTGATAAAGGATGTTCCATGAATAATAGATTATTCGAATACGAGGTCTTTTGTTGGAAGGTTGAGTAAAACAAAAGGCTTCAATCTTATATTCAAGGAATTATTGTGAAAGAAATACCAATTTTAGTTGGGGCAACAAATCGAGCAGCTGAAAGGACAACTTGCGGCGAAGGACACCGAAATATGGTAATGAATCGAAATTTACCTTTTTCTAGGCCCTGAAAGATGCAATTTGGGCTGTGCAATTATTTAAGGTGATGGAAAGGCATTCCATATAACATTCAGTTGATGGAAATTCTATGTTGTGATATTAGTTCGTTTTGAATTATATAACTCATTTCAGTGTTGATTCAAAAGATTATTTCCAAATTCAGTGATGAGTAAATATATTACAAAATGTGGCAAATCTGAGGTGAGTAACATATTATTACAGCGCTGTTCATGCGACGGTTGGCGATCTAAGAAATGAGCTCTGCACAAAGGACGCGCAAATCGGTACATTAAACCAACAAAAGAACGACGCCGAATGGTCACTTGGGGAACATCGTCAGTGGCTGTTCGACGCCAACAACAGGTAGGGAGCTGACGATAAGATTTACACCATGGTTTAAACCAGGTTGCCAAAATACACCTCTTTAAAGGGCACTTTATGGATTATTTCCTCGAACGTTTATTATAAGGTCCTTTCTCTGGCTGAAGTTGTGTTACCAAAAGCAAGCTTGCGGAGTGGGTCTACGTTTGTATCGCAATAGAGAAGCGTGGCTTGAGATAACAATTCCTCTCGAGGAAAGTGAAGCAGAGTGAGCAGCTGTATAATTTACATTTGATCAACGAAACCGAGTCGTAAATGCATTTTATCATCAGCTGTTATCACTTACATTATCTCCAGCTGGCACATCTTATCAGTGGGAAGGAAGCATTATTATGTTGGTTGGAAGTGTAGTTCGATTCGACAGTGGTCGCAATACTGTTTCATTTTCAGAGTGAAGGGGTTGGAAGCTGAATTGAACCAACTGAAAAGTCAGCGTGAAACCATCAGAATTGAAGAACATGATGCGATGAAACCTCAAGAAATCGACAATGTTAGCCTTCATTCAACAAAACACCGATTTCTCCTCACTCATTATATTATCTTTCTCATGTTGGCTCATGCCAGCTCTGATGAGTACTCTCTAACAGAAGGGGGAGAAAGAAGGGAAAGATATTCGATGCCGATATGGAGAGAAAAGCTGTGTTGAAGTGTTAGCTGCAGGCAAATCTTGGGCAGTAAATTTAATATCTGATTTGTAGTAATCGCTGTATTTGCTACCATAACGGTTGTTTGTGTTACGATGTTATATAAAGGAAGTATTTGAAGTGATATTTATATTTTGTCATTTTCACAATACGTAACATTTGATATAAATCAGAAAGAGACAAAATATTAGAGATGATTTTATATTGTAAGAATATTCCGGCGTTGAGAAATACATTGTTGATTTCAGCTGAGAGATCAAATACTCGAAAAGGAAAACGAACTTCAACGTTTGAGGCCTATTGAGGAAATGAAGAACAACGAAATCGGGTAACCTGCACACTTCCTTATACATGTTTTAGACGAGGTTTAGAGTGTATTAGAGGATGTGAGAAATTTAATTTCTTGCCACACCTCTCTCACCACTTCATGGTATTCGAGCGGTAATAATAATGCAATATTATAAAAGTTCCACAGTATTTGGTTGGAGTTCACGAGGTTAAAGGAAATGAGGAAGGGTTGTGGGGGGAAGGAAAAGGGCGATGCCGAAGGTATAGCGGACTTTTTTCCGCATTTAACTAAGGCTTATGGCCTCCTTTTTGCAGTAGAGAAGTTTTGTTTGTAATATATATTTATAATATGAAGGTAATTTGCAATTCCATATCAGTGCTCCATATGGATATTCCATGTCATTATCAGTCTGCAATATTCCATAGCATTATATGCAGCAATATAATATGAAAATCCATAGCATGTGAAAAATTCCTCACCGTGACTACTTTTCTCTCATAGCAATATTTTGAATCTCATTATTGGGTTTCGTTATGCGTATCTCTGCAGCTAACTTATCGTTCTCTTAAGTTTTTTATACCAAAAGAAATGAATTCATTCAGTCTACTCAACTACTCATATCATAAATGCATGAATTTTTCAATGAACGAGCATAAATAAACTGTCGAATATAGTTTATCATTGTTTATGATTTCTGGTGGATTTTTGGATAATTTAATGAATGAAATGGAGGAGTGCATCTTAGAGATTGATTGAATTTCAAGACATCTTGGATAAATGTTTATTTCGTCATTGAGGAGCTAAAAGTTTTTAGTGCACTCCGTGGTGAGAACGATTGGCTGAAGAGTGAGCTGAGCGCCAGGGATGGTCACATCAATGATTTGAACAAACTCAAGAATGATGCTGAATGGAGCCTCGGAGAGCACCGTCAATGGCTTAGCGATGCGAACAACCGGTTCGTGCATTGCTTCATCTTGCAACACTTGGCCCAAGAATAATGACCATTTGTACAGATATTATATTTTATATCCATCTTCGAGGTTTCTGCTTGTTGTTATAGGCCGCTATTTATTATGCCGCGAGGAGCATCTGGGAGAGAGGAAGTGGGGCTGCCGAGGAACATTTTGACGAGGAAACGTTAGCAGGAAATCGGGAAATCGTTTGGGCAGCGACAGTCGGAGAACGTGAGACAAAAAAGGTGGCTCGGAACACACAGTAGATGTTGGTGTGAAGCTGAGGAGCAATCGGTTGTGGGAAAACTGTCACTTGGAAGCGAT
>JAARMF010000896.1:0-13530 GCA_022844705.1 Toxascaris leonina | reverse complement strand
GAAGGATGGGAGAGGGAGAGAGGAGAGTCACTGAGGGGCATTTCGTTGCTCCTCTGTCAGAGCAATTCAGCGATGTTCTGCACAAAATGTTGTAACTGTAAAGTAAAAATCGCCAAATCGCGATATTGCTGTGATACGTTTGTTCAATGCCGTTGTGTTTTCAGGGCGAATGGTCTCGAGAGTGCGTGTAAAGACAAAGATGCCACTATTGATACCCTTCGTAGGGAGATCGAGGAGTTGAAAACAATTACATTGGAGACTCCNGAAGGATGGGAGAGGGAGAGAGGAGAGTCACTGAGGGGCATTTCGTTGCTTCTCTGTCAGAGCAATTCAGCGATGTTCTGCACAACTGTAAAGTAAAAATCGCCAAATCGCGATATTGCTGTGATACGTTTGTTCAATGCCGTTGTGTTTTCAGGGCGAATGGTCTCGAGAGTGCGTGTAAAGACAAAGATGCCACTATTGATACCCTTCGTAGGGAGATCGAGGAGTTGAAAACAATTACATTGGAGACTCCTCGTGGGGCACTTCCTGCTGAAGGTGAAGATGTCGCCAAGGTGAGTACGACAGAAAATGCAGTGATATCAGTGACAAGCTCCCGTGTGATGATGGTTATGCAAGCGTTGCTGTTAATTTTGTTGCTGCAGGCTTAATTCTGGTTCAACTGAAGTAAAGATCAGAGATATAAACTGTGGTCCTTTGCGAAGAAACTTCAGCTTCCCAGAGAGCTCCGAAGCTCCCAACTTCCTCAAGATTCTCCGAGAGGCACGTACCTACAGCAACAGTAGTTTTTGCGATTCACGTCCATTCTTATATTTTTATATGGCTGCTATAACCCGGCATGGACTGCAGCAATGATGCCGTTGTGAAGGAGCATCCTTAGGTCACTACCTTGCTCAGATGCCATTGAGCTACAAGTACATTTATTATATGCATTCTGCAACTCCGTATTTTTCATCCATTCGTGCTTCGAATAGCTCCGTTTACTCTTTTCTTTTTCAGCTACACGAGACTATTCATGATTTGGAAGCAAAACTGGACGGAGCGAACCGATGTCTTGCCGAGGCACCTAAGGTCGATGAATTGAAGTAAGTCGTTTATTGGTGATCGTTTCGTTAAGATAATATCGACCACAGTATCGCAAGACTGAGAACGAGAAGGAGGTGGTTCATGAGTCAAGTTCACGTCATCTGCAGGATTTGTTTTTAATTGGACTTGTTTTCAATTTTTGAGTGATTTTTTTCTTGAGGGTTTAATTAATTTTTTACGAGGTTCAATTTCTCAACCATCTCTTCTCCAAATTATAGGCTTAACCCGAGAACCACTCCCTTCATCCCCATTCCCCACCTCCCATTCCGCAAACGCGGTGCACTTGTTGATACAGCAGTTATTTCATCACTCATTAGACATCACCATTTCGTGTGCGAAAGTCGCTTAATCGCTTTGAGAGTTTATGTTGTCGAGAAGGGGCTTATCCAAGAACGTTGGATAAGATATGGTATGGGCAGTTTCCGTCTGTATTTGAAAATCCTGGGCTTGCAGTGCTCTAAGAAGCGAGATTGATCGACTTGTGAATGAGATCAACGACAAGAATCGCATTATTGACGATCTGAATGGACAGAGAGATGATGCCCAATGGCAACTTGGCGAACATCGCGAATGGCTCGCTGATGCTAACAACAGGTTTGTTTGCTAAGGCTATTTGAAACACGGTTGCTAAGGGCGAGGAAGAGGGGTGATTTCAGGTGAAGTAATTGATGAGATAGTTGGAGGACGTGTGTAAGCTGCGCGGCCTTAAATGAAGTCTCTCGCAAATTTGAAAAGAGACCTATTGTGTCAGAGTGCGATTAATGCTCACATATGGGAAGGCGGAATAATGCGGCACTACCTCGGTGCTGTTCATAAAGGACCCCAAAAAAATGATGCTGCGCTCACCTCAAGATTAGCCTCAACCAGTAACCCCGAGGCTTCTATTTTCTCGAGAATATCCGGAAGTATGGCTCCCTTCTTGCATTGCATTGATCTGGACGATAATGAATAGGAAAGTGATTGCAGGGTAGATGGATTAGAAAACGCTGTGAAAGAGAAGGATGGTATAATTGCTGCACTTCGCAATGAAAACGAACAGCTGAAGAAGGAGCAAGCTCAGGTTGAGGATTTGGCAGCACGTCAAGATGTTCATAAGGTACTTTTAGTGGCGCTTTTTGAACAAAGGATTTATATTAATCTCGCGAAGAGGCTTAGAGTCAGAAATTCAAAAAAGATTTAGTGATATTCAGTTAGGATTCGAGTCGTTTTGATCGATTTTCTGATCGCTTTGGTAGTTTCCAGAAATGATACTGGAATTGTCCGGACAACATTTCGTGCATCATGAGGCGTTTTTAACACAGTAAAGTCTGCCGGATGTTTATATAATTGCTGTGGAATTATTTTGCAAATAAAAATTCGGCGACAATATCCCAGATCTTAATAATTTATTTCAGCTGCATGAGACCATTCAGAATCTGGAATCGCAACTACGCAATGCCGAGAAAGCGATCGGCGATGCACCCAAAACTGATGAGATCAAGTATATTTCTTTGCTACATTAGTTTTATTGAGTGATTTTTCCATAAACTTTCCGGGATTTTTTATGAAGATGCCTCATGAGAATGTACATGCGGTAACGTTTCTTCCCATCCTTCATTTAATTTCAATCCATCGGTACTACGGCTGTCAAATCTACTGGATATCCAAATTCAGCAGTTCCTGACTGAGGGTCCCTTTATGAGTTAAAAACATCAAGTGGCATCTTTTCCCATTTTTATTTCCCATATGTTCATGCATCTAGCAAATTGCTTGTTGAAGCTTTTTTGTCGCCCTCTTCCTCTCGTGGAGACTTCTATTTCTTACGGAGTGTTTTGAGCAAAATGTGATTCGTCATCACCAATTTCAGTGCTTTGAGAGGTGAAAAAGAGCGGCTTGTAAACGAGATCAATGACAAGAATCGCATCATCGATGAACTGAACAAAATAAAGGACGAGAAGGAGTGGAGTCTCGGCGAGCATCGCCAGTGGCTTGCTGACGCAAATAACAGGCATATCATTCTCACATATGTCTCATTAATAAATAATGTGTTGTTGCAGTTCCATTTGTTCTGCTCTACTTTCTACTTCTTAATGCAATTTATCTTAAAATTATCTTGGAGCACAAACGATTGCTTTGTTCATTTTGATATGGAAAAATATTCATGCGGAAACGAAGAGACATTTCTTTAATTAGTAGTAATATGTATAGCTGACTAGTTTGTATTTATTTTTACAGAGCTAGTGGCCTTGAAGAGGCGTTAAAGGCAAAGGACACTGCCATCGAGAATCTCCACAAGCAAATCGACGATTTGAAAAGAGTTCGTTGTTGTTAAAATATTTTCAAACGATCGTTGCAAGCATTCAATCAGTTCTATTCAGATGAGTGCACAAAAATTTGCAGCATGCTATAGTTCAGGAAAGATGCCCAATGAAAACAATTCGGTAGCAGAAAAGTGAGCAGTTAAATTGACGATAATTGTGATTCACATATCTTTACATCCTATCTCATCGCCAATCGAGCAGAAAAGCGTGTCTTCTTTATGAAAGAGGATTATATCCCATCTTGGTTGGGCTTGATGCTACGATGGGAACCAAGCTTAATCCAGACATGCTCTCCACTACCGCGCTTAAATGCTTATATAATATATAATTTAATCTTTTCATTTTAACTTTAAGTGTCTTTTCTTTCAGCTCCCTGAAGAGGTGCAGCATCTGAAGATGAGATTACAAGCAGCCGAGCAGGGTGCATCTCAGCCGTGCAAGGATGATGAACTCAAGTAAGTGATGGAATATCTTTCAAGGGAAGTTAGCTCTGCCGAATTAGGGGCAGATTTAGAAAATAATCTTTGAAAATAATGA
Organism: Toxascaris leonina; assembly: GCA_022844705.1. NCBI lineage: Eukaryota > Metazoa > Nematoda > Chromadorea > Rhabditida > Ascarididae > Toxascaris > Toxascaris leonina. Next base: position 9,604 of record JAARMF010000896.1, on the reverse strand, counting down.
ATTGTTCTCATTCGTTAGCATCAAATTTTTCCTCATTTTTGAAAGAACTTTTTCCCAAACAAGTAGTGGATGTGAGGATATCGCTGTAATTTTGTTTATGAAGCAAAAATTGTTTTTCCGCATGTGGATATATGCGGACATACGCATATGCACACGTATGTGTGAATATATGATATAACGCATGCGTATGTGCATACCTGTAGATGCAGCTAAAGAACGACATGTTTCTGTGACCCTAAGATATATAGGATGGGTACTTCAGCTCGCTGAAGGCGGAATTAGATCGTGTGAACGTTGAGCTCGTGGAAAAGAACAAAATTATTGGCGATCTCACTCAGCAGAAGAACGATGCTGAATGGAAACTCGGAGAACATCGGCAGTGGCTCAACGATTCCAACAACAGGTCTGTGTTTCTCCCTCACCCAGCAATACTGACAGAGATGCTAGAAAGTGATGTAAATGATCTTTTGTAAGGGTGCAGGTTATCCAATCTGCAATTTTGGTTGGGTAACGGTTGGCTGGATCACCAACTTTTACGATCACCAACGAATAAACGGGCATTCGGATCAATGAATGAGCTCAATTAATAAATAGATAATAAAGATGTCGTAGCAAATCTGTTCATGTAATTTTTCTCTGCAGCCTCTCTACCCCCACTCGCTGCTTACGTGTTCTTCTCCTCAAATGAATGAGCAAGATGTTTCCCATCTCTTGACTTACCATCTCTTTCGTACCTCCCAACCAAGGATCAAATATAGATGCGATTACTGGATCACTGAATACATTGTTTCGAATAATTTCCCGATCTCTGAATGCTTTCAGGGCCGAGGGTCTGGAGAATACTCTGAAAGAGAAAGACGATGTCATCAACGATCTGCATAAACAACTTGATGAACTGAAGCAGGTTCGGCTTTTTAGGATATCATCCGTGTAAATCAGTTCAGAAGCTTAGCAATCATTGTTGAAAGTAATAACGGTTGAGGAATGTTTAGTGAATTGCTGCAATGAAGAAAAGGCGTCATATTTGATGTGTTTGTGACTGAAATTATAGGGAACTTGGAGTGTTTCCAAATAATTGAAGCATGGCATGAAGGTTCTCGATCAGGAGCTCCAGAAGGATGAGCCCTGCTTAAATTATGCATCCCTTCCGAATCCCTAATTCACGTTCGACCGAACAACACTTAAAGTGGCAACTTAGAGCGTTTAGCTCGTTTTGTCTCCAAGCCGTGGGAACATTTGAAAATCTTTGAGAACCCTTTGAGAAAAATTTGGGAGCATTAAGTTGCAGATCTAGTAAAGACAGCACTTTTTCTGATATCCTGTGCATATTTCAGCTCCCCGAGACCGTGCAATGTCTTCAGTCCCGTCTGCAGGTATTGGAGCAGGCAACGACGGCAGAACGGAAGGATGATGAAGTCAGGTGAGTGTCATGGGAATTTGTTGTTGCATTACATTGAGAGGCCAGCATATGTATATTCTTAAAATGTTTCAAGGTTGTTTAATAAACGTTGGAGAAATCTTGGTTGACCAATAGAAGGCATATACCTCCGAGCTAGTAGGTCCTCATTGCAGAATATTGCTGCAGAATGCTGCTGGCTTTATGTGTTCTACATCGATAAATGAATTTGGTGGCAGTGAAGGGTTCAGTTTTTCACTCGGAAATATATCCTTCCTCTGCGACACCTACTCACTTAGTATTAGCACAGGGTTTTGATCGAAGGAGGGATTGCTGAACGACTGTCACTTAGTTGAGTAGATTCCTTCGAAGAAACTATTATCTCCTTGGGCGGTACAAGTGTGCATTCGCGTATAGTGTGGTGCAGTTATCAAACCTCAAGCATCGTTCATCTATTTCAACGATCAATTTGCAGTATCTTGAAAGGAGAGATCGATCGTATAAACGCCGAAATTCTTGAGAAGAACCGAATTATCGATGAATTGAACGGTCAGAAGAATGATGCCGAATGGAAACTTGGTGAGCATAAGCAATGGCTAGCCGAAGCGAACGGCAAGGCAGATTGGTTGAAGGGAGAGAACGATCGACTCTGCGGCGAGATCGGCGAGAAGAACCGCATCATCGACGACCTGAACAAGATCAACAATGAAAAGGAATGGAACCTCGGAGAACATCGTCAGTGGCTCAACGACGCCAAGAATAGGTTGGTGTGCGAGTCATTCAATAGGATTTTAGGATTTTCGTGATGCCTAGTGAGGCTACGGGATATCAAATGTCGCAAGGAAGAGGGACTCAGAGAGCACAAGCGGTGTTCCATTCAAGTCGTGAACATACCTCGTTATGAACAAATTGCAATAATTTCATTTGTTTACTGACTGTGCGTCATTTGAATATGTGTCCCGTAATGACAGACCGAAAACTGAAAGCAGATGCACGAATGTCGTGTTTTCAGCTGTTGCATAATTATGGGCCCAAACTGCAGATTTCATGCGGAGCCTTTCACATTTCTTCCGCTTGAATAAAACTTGCTTCAAAATTATCCTCCTCCCATGCGGAACTAGTTACAAGGTGAGAATTATTGAATTCGTGCGCAACTTTTCCTATAAGAAGAGATTTTGCCTACTTATTTCCTTCACTTCCATTCCGTATCCGTTACATGCGATTGAGAATGTTTCAAGTAAATGCACCACTTTTTGCCAACATTCAGATCGAAATACGACAAAGACGTCGCTGAAGTGCTCAGAGATGTATTTGTTTGTTTATTAATTGTCGCATTTGCTTTTTCCTCTCTCACACCTCAAAGACGAATATTTTTCAGAGCAGATAGTCTTGAACAGGAACTTAAAGAGAAAAACAACACTCTTGATGCTCTTCGTAAGGAAGTTGAAGAAATGAAGACTGTTAAAGTCGAGGTTCCAGAAGTCGAAGATGCCGCTGTGGTATGTGTTCGGTTATTCGGGTTTATGCCGAGTATTTGCTTTGAATGCTTAATCTGTGAGGAGTGCGCCCTCTTGAAATCGTGTTGAAGCACTTTCCGTTGTTGCTAACACACTAACCTATTTTCTATTCTGAAACTCGCTCACCTCTGACCATAAATTTTGTGAATTTTCTAACAGTCACCGAATATCGCTCAATGATTTTCGCTGAAACTTTTTCATTTCGAAGCTTACGCGGCGACCTAAATCAATCTGTATAAGCCGAGTGGAATGAGCCATCCAAAGTAAGCGATACGGAAGCAGTCCATTCTATCGTGAAAATCATGCCACATAATTAAGGAAACCGTCTCTGGACCCCTTACAATTGGCCCTGACCATCGGTGATCTGAGAGTGGATGTTACTTCCGCTTTTCGCATTAACAGTTAATTGTTGGAGCTGTTGTGCGACTAAAATGAAACTTCTTTTCTTTTCTGCCTGCTCTACCTGCATTAATGTCCTTCCCATAATTAATAAATTGCGCTTATGCCTCAGCGACCGGAAGCACCCTCCGACTTACTGTTTTCCAGTGGTAAATCTTTGGTTATTTTTGGTAAGGATTTTTTTCCGCACCAACCGCCCATAACTGGATTATATACTACCTATATCCTCTTATTATTTTGTGCTTGCAGCGTATGCTGTTACGGTATCCGTTTTCGACGTAACAGCATATGGCATATTGTGCTTTTTGAGCTGTTAGCTATTCTGCTGTCGTTAGGCTGATGAATGATTTTGATGTGCTATGCAAATGAAGACAAATTGATAGTTTCAGCTACATGAAGCAATACACAACCTTGAGAGCAAATTGCACGATACCGAGCGGGCACTTGGTGAAGCACCAAAGATCGACGATGTAAAGTACGTTGATCATTATCTGTATAACGTGCATCGCTCAATAATCCTTGTTATTTCATGAAATCCATTCCACCCTATATAGGTTATAAGGAAACTTTCGTTTATTTCATCTCAATAAATAATTTTCAGCTTATTTGAGTCATCAAATTATAGAATGAAGGAAATATGCTATAAAAGGAAAAGGAAATATACTATGAAACATGGCTAACNAATTATAGAATGAAGGAAATATGCTACAAAAGGAAAAGGAAATATATGAAACATGGCTAAAGGGTTTCTTATCCATAAAGAGAGCGATTAATTGCTTCCTCAGTCTTATCGTTCTATCCATCTCCAGAGCGATACGAGAGCTCTGATTTTGCTTAGCAGCAACTCGAAGAGTTTTGCGTATATTTTAACATACGTTAAAGGTTGAGGTATAGGGGATGGATGTTGGAGTTGTTGAAACAGTCAAAGAAAAAACAAAACGTTTTGATGGTAGGAGAGCCGATTTGGTGGAAGATATAGTGGAATATCGAGCAGTAAATTAAAAGTCATTGTTGAGCAGAACGGTTCGTTGAAACTGATGTGAAGTTGTTGAGCGGAATAGTCGCTATTGGCTTAGTGCTGTTGTGGAGCAATTATGTAAGTTTTTGGTTCTTTCTGACTTTTTTTTGTTGCAGTGCTTTGAAAGCAGATATTGAGCGCCTTGCGAACGAGATCAATGAAAAGAACCGTATAATCGACGAATTGAACAAGTTGAAGGCTGATAGTGATTGGAGCCTTGGAGAACATCGCCAATGGTTGAACGATGCCAACAACAGGTAAATAATTCTGCAGTCGTCGCTGGGTGTGCGCTTAGAATTTTTAGAAGATACTTTGGGTAAGATATTGATAAGCATGAAAATGATGGGGGTAATGGCCTCTTTGCTGTGATTTTGGAGCGGCTTATAGAGCGAAGAATATAAATAATTAGTGTAAGCATTAGGGCCTCCTCCACAGTCGTTTCTTCCGCTGAATTTTCCTGATAGCATTTTTGATATATAGAAAAGGTGAGTTCTTAGCCAATATCAATCACTGGGTGGTTATCGTCAGGTAGCAATCACATTCAGTGTGTTTGTATTAATCTGATGATAAATGTTCTAAAAAAGTAGGGCTGTCGTAATAATATGGAGAAACTGCAGCTAATCAGTACCAGTAATGAATACTCTGCTCTTTGGGCTTTTTGCTTCGAACCATGAGAGGTCATAAGTTTCACGTTTCTTTCTTTTATTTATGTGTAAAAGGATGTGATATTGCAGAGCAAATGATCTCGAGAATGCCATAAAAGAGAAAGATGAGCAGATCACCGCGTTGAAGAAAGAGCTGGATGAGCTTAGAGTTGTGAAGGTGGAGGTGCCAACGGATGTCCTCAACGAGCAGATTAACCAGGTAACCTTCACAAAGATAACCACAAACAACTGCATCTTTTCGGCCATCGTCCTGCTCCAAAGTGGTCGGTCTTCTCGATGTCACATGAATCTCTCGCTTTATGTGTTCAAAATGAAAAGCGATTGCTCAATTATTCTGATGAGGCTGTGGATGGTATAGTTAATATGTTGAGCTTATATCCTCTCATTTTTCAGCTGCAAGAGACGGTGCAGAATCTCGAGAATAAACTAAATGAAGCAGAGAAGGCACTTGCCCACGTTCCTAGCGCGGATGAAGTCAAGTATGTTTCTTTAGTAGATCATTCAGAGCGAATAACTCGGTGTGGGTCACTTGTTATAAGTAGAGTCTCAATATATTGCGTGCGTATCGTCGAGGAAATTATGGTAGCTCTGATATCACAGTATCACAGCATTTGTGCGTATTGCGGTTTATTCATATAGTTGATTAAGCAATTGTTAGAATCACTTTCAGCTATGCTGCTATAGAGGATTGATTGCTGGATGTAACATCCGAGTCGATCCCACAACTTTGGCAATGAACTGCTTTAGTAATCGAAACACCGTTCGAAAAATTGTTGTTTGTTGCTAACGACAGAGTAAAAAGAAACAAAGAAACTCCTGTGTTATGGCAGAGAAGAAATGGGAGCAACACCTTCCAAGAGAGCAGTTTGCCAGATTGTTTAACCAATTGCAGTGGCCTCAGAGCAGAAGTCGATCGATTGGTGAACGAGGTCAGTGAGAAGAATCGTATTATCGACGATCTCAATAAGATCAAAGCTGATCAAGAATGGAGTCTTGGTGAACATCGCCAGTGGCTCACCGATGCGAACAACAGGTAAACTATAGGGCTTCATCCTGACTTGCAGCTTTGTTTGGATATGTCGATTAACGTTCATATCGTACTGAGGTGTTCATTTGATTTAGTGGGGCAAGGCGTCTTTCTGAAGTGTCTCACTTTCCTTCCCTCCCGCCTGCCCCCCCCCCCCCCTCCTCCCCGCCCCCTTCTTTCCGCGCTCTAGAAAATAGAACAACCATAAAACACGAATCTAAAAGTCTTGAGACGCAGGTAAACGTTATGAGGAATAAATTTGTGACACTGTCTATAATGTTGCCAGAGGATGTACGGTTAATAATGGAGTGAGTGCGAACTTGGTAGTGGTATGAAGAAGGTGTTTAGATACCCATTTTTAGTCTATTCTAGGCTGGACTATTTAGAATATAGAAACTATTTTTAGCTTTCATTCTTATAACTGTTCTTTCATAATCCAAAAGCACATATTGATATGTGTTTATACACTGCAGCGCATTATAGAAAAGATGATAGATGCATTGGAGATAGCTAGTATGAGGTATTCGATACATTGCAGAGCAAATTGCCTCGACAGTATTGTGAAGGAGAAGGATGGAGTCATCGATGCTTTGCGCAAAGAAAACGATGAACTGAGGGCGATGAGTGCACAGAGGCCGGATGTTGAATATGCAGTACACGAACAAATTCCTCAGGTAGCAGACGAAATAATGGTCTTCAGAATTCATGCGGAAATTATGAAGAGGTTGCGAGGAACTTCGGGAACGAAAACCAAACGTAGAGCCCGTAATGAAAGATTTCTGAGGAAAGAGAAATGCGTGAAATTGTCAGTTACCAAAAAACTGCTAGGAAAGGGATGGTCAGAGAACGCAACAACATGCCAATGGCTTGCTCAAAACTGCAAAGGAGGAAGTGGGAGGGGGGGGGGGGTAGCGAAAGGTGCATGAGAGAATTGCAACCTTCGTTGCTTCTTTTCACTTGAGCCGACATAAATTACTCTTCTTTTCAAGAAGCGTTTTCTGCATCGCTTCAGTCCAGCTCAGCAGACGTAGCCGTTTGTTCTGTCTTTAGAGGTTTATCGGCAGTCATATTTCATTCCGTTTTAAAATATGGAAATATTTCAGCTGCAAAGCACTGTGCACGATCTCGAACAGAAACTACATGATGCTGAGAAGACGATTGCTGAAGCGCCCAAGGGCGATGAAATCAAGTAAGTCTGCGTTTGTTCTTAAGGCTTCTGATATCGGCGCACAGAAATTGTCCGTTGGAGTCGCAACGCGTATGGAAAGACCCAAACTGAGAGTTTTTATGGTTACAAGAGCGATATTATTAGTGAGCGGAGTTTTGGCGAGCACTCTGTTGTTGCTGTTCGAACAGAACTGCATTTGATGAGATTCGCTCATTCTTTTTCCAAAATTTTCCTCACAACGCATTCATCTTTCTGAGCCATTTATAGGCTGGCATGATGCTAAAGAGGAATATAAGTTGATAGCAATATTATTTGTAACTGCATTGCTGTTGTTGCTGTCCACGAATTTCGATCATTTCCGGATTATGCGGATTCATTAAAAATATTTAGGAAGTCGTTGTTGACAAAATAAATTCTGTTGACCTCAAAAATGTAAAAATTAGCGGTTTCTACTGGATGTAACAGAAAATCAAGTGGTGCAGTCATGGCGATTGCTGAGAGAAAGGCACCATTGTTTTCAACTGTTTAACTCGTTTTCAACTCCATTGGCCTTCATCATTGTATTCACCTTCGTTTTGTAATGGAGGAGGGTTTATTTATTCAATCGTGTACCCTTCTTTTCCTTTGGCATATCTATTGTTTTGGTGGAAACAACTGTTGCAGAATCCTTCCTGGTACTGACTTGAACTGGATATTGCTGTTATCATTATTTACAAAGGATATCAATTCAGTCGCTTTTTGCAGTGGTCTTAGAGCAGAGATTGATCGCCTCACCAGCGAGATCAGTGATAAGAACCGTATTATCGATGAGCTGAATAAGTTGAAGAATGATGCTGAATGGAGCCTTGGAGAGCACCGACAGTGGCTCACCGATGCCAATAATAGGTACGCGCCAGTCCGCATAATGTTTTTGGAATCGGAGATTCACATGAACAGGATTTGATGTCCTCATGCAACATCTGTTGATTTTTATCTAATCCATCGTTTGCATCCTGGAAGTCTTATTCTCTTTGAGTGCATCTAGCCAACACTGGAGCGAGGATTTGGATTTGGTGGGGAATGAAGAGGGCGAAATTCTAGAAACTGTTCTTTCGCTATTTACTCACTCTGTTATGGAACGGCATTGTGATGCGAACCTGAAAGTTCAAATCGTTTGGTATTTATATGAGCCATTTCCCATAATTTTTCATTCTCCTTTGATGATACGATAAATCGTATTCCTCCACATTAATTCGCAAGTGAAGTGCGCAATATTGATGGGTGTACAACTTTGTGATGCTTCAGGGCCAATGGACTCGAATGCGCAATCAAGGAAAAGGATGCAATCGTTGATGCATTGCGCAAAGAGAATGATGACCTTAAGACAGTCAAGGTGGAGGCTCCCGGAGAGGTGACAACTCTTGAAGAAGTTCCTAAGGTGAGCATGAGTGCTGGAGAATGTCCGTCATTTTGCGCTTATGTCAGCGACTTTAATTATGCCATCGCCACAGATATCTAATGTAAATCAAGTCGTTTGGTGCAATAAAAGGGTTTGATTGTTAAAACGAGCACACATTTGAGGCACTAGTAAGTATGAGGTGTCTGGTTACTCGATCTTGAAGAAAACATGGAATGTGACAGGTACTAGTTGTGCTTATAAAAAAATGAAAACTTTGCTGTTCTTTTTCCTGTGAATATGGAGGAACATCATGATTTCATTAGCAAATAAATGATTTATTGCCACCTTCGAGGGAAGCGCTGGCATTTTCTGCACTATTCTCGGTAAAGAAAAAGCAATTTTAACTCATTTTGATTTCCGTCTTGTTTTAGTTGCATCAGGCGATTGAAGAACTAGGAGGAAAGGTGCAAGATTTGGAAAGGGCACTCGCTGAGGCTCCGAAGGTTGATGAGATCAAGTGAGTTGCCATTTTCCGAACTGTTGCAGTAATTCCTATGGTGACGAAGTGGGAGGGATTCGACTGAAATAGGGTGCATATGAGCAAGGAAATACCTCTGATTTATCAACCTCTAAACCAGAAGTTCTCAAAAAGAAAACGACCTAAAAGCAGTAACTTTTTTAGGGATCATGTGAAGCTGGAAGCCCTTCGCTCATTTCCAAAAATAGAGGAAAGGCTAACTTAACAACTTCCGCAAGGAGACATCTAGGCACATCGAAAATCGCAAATATTTGTCACTGCTGAGGGAAAACAGTCGTGTGGACAATGCTTTTCGAAGAATTCGTTCGGACATTAAATGGGTTTCAAGTTTGATCTTTAGTGGTTTATACAAATTGTTTATCTGAATAGCAAATGTGAGAAGCTCGAATGAAAGGTTCGTGCGAGACCGCATTAGCCAGTGTAAATGTCCTTTCGTGGCATCTAGCAATCCCAAACGTTCGCGGTCAGTAATTGCTAGCATAATCGCTCGCTTTCAGT
>JAARMF010000895.1:47059-59873 GCA_022844705.1 Toxascaris leonina | reverse complement strand
ATGATGAAATAAATAAATAAAAATACCAAAAACCGCATCTGATCCCATTTAAGCGTGATTCATATGATGGAAGGGATCAGCATCAATACTTTACCGTTTAAAGAAAATCCAGCGTCGTCTTCTCCAGAGTGAACGAAAGAATTACCACAAAGAAACGCACAATCAAAACAAACGATAGAAAAAATAAGCAACTGCAAGCCTCATATGAACGACTTTATATTTGACGACACTGATTAAACCTCAACAGTTCATGTAATATTAAACGATTAACAAAGAAAGCAGTCAAGAAAGGATCGGTGGTTTGAATCAAACAAAGGCTATTATGAGCCACCGAGAGAGGGTATAAAAGGAGGCGAGATTGCGACCAGCGTCAGTCGTGATGCGTGCGGCGGGACGGCTGGGTCCCCACGAACGGAACTTGGGAGATCGCTTCGACGGGAATCGAGGGGGCACTCCGACTGGAATCGAAGAAGTGATTTGGGCAGGGTGGACAAAGGCCCACGCTTTATTTTTTCGGAAGTGACTCGCTAGGGGCTTGCTCGTGGCCATGCACATGTTTGTGTGGACATTGCTAGTGTTGTTTATTGTGGTTTTGTATTATAGCTCGTTTCTCGCTTATCGTCGTTCGATGTCACAGTGTGCGTTGTAACTACGATTCGCGTATTAAAGGTTTAATTACCCACGTTTGAGGGCTGCGTACAATTATCGAACGCGCCAACTCGGGTAGCTCCGCTGCTGAACGCACGGAGCAATTGGTATCGGACGTGCTCAGTGGCGTTACTGGAGCGCAAGTGACGGGCCGGCAGACTTGTCGGTGACAGTGAAGTGTTGGTGGACTGGNNNAAGATTGGACGACAGCGAGCAACAGTTGCTCGGTTTCCTTGTGATAACCCTTTTCCCCTTTGTTTCTGACCCTTAGAGATTCAGTATATATTGCTGACTTCCTCCCAAAAAAAAAAGGGAGAAGTCTTCACACGACCACCTGTCTCTTCCATATCGCACCGTTCACTCAAAATTTGGTCCATCTTCAGCTATTCTAGAATCTACTACTATTTCACTACACGGCATATGGCAACCAGTGATATGCCTATGTGAGGAGGCGACCTGAAGTGATCTATCAAAACAACAGAAAGAAAAGTAGGAAGAATCCACGGTCAAATAAAAGATCGATGCAAAAATTCGATAATCAATGACGGCGGTAGGTATACAACGAAATGATCACTTCCTAACATAGAGGAACTGATGAAGTCAGTGATTCCACGAACAGAATGAAGGCGACGAAGAAGTCGGGAGGGGTGGATTTTTTGACGCAGAAATTCAGTGACGAAAATGAAATTTCACATTTAGCTGCACATTCTGCATTTTCCTGAAAAGAAGGAAAACTCACGAAAAAACTGAGTTCTAGAGAATTTCTTCATCAACTTCAGTTCCTTTGATGGCATTTACTTCGAATTTTTCCAGCTAGACGGCGGATCCCTAGGGGGAACGAACGATGGGGACAAGTCGTGAAAAAAACTTAGTGGTGGGGGAAACAGGCGTGGTCGCACCTAGCGGGCGGTGGCTGTCGGCGTAAATGGAAAAATCTTTGAAAGCTTAGTGAATTTCCCTTGAGAACATCCTTCCCGTTTTAAAAATGAACAAAGTGGTATTATTTTAATTTTTTATAACTTGGCTTAAATTCCCTCGAAGGTCCAACCTCTCTTCGCCTCATCAGATCCAACAGCCCTCTTTTGCGTCCTCCAGCCGGAAACTCTAGCTAAGTTAGTATATGCTATCACCTATATCTCTTATTGCCACCTAGTCATCATATTTCTTCTACAGAAAAGTCCTGCATGCAATGTTCCATTTCCCATCCCTGTCTGTAAGGCGCAAATGACTGTAAACAGTCACTGTGACTGTTGATACAATCATCACTTAACATCATGCCACATACAGTTGTAAAAAGTTGCGACTGCGTCAGATAATATACCTGAATATCCATTCCGCATTCATAGCAAAACCCTTTGATGAGCCCACTTTGTATGCTTCACAGCACTTGTTCCGACAGCACATCGCAATAAAACTTCGAAAAGTTGAAGTACGGAACTTCTAACTTCCACAGCTACACAGCTTAACCTTTCCTTCATCTCTTTCAAGCACCGTCAGCGCAAAATCAAGCTCACATAGGAAGCGAGGATTCATTTCGCTCGGCGGTGGGCAACCCCAGAAAACGGTTCAAAGAACAGATGCAATTACGGCTGGACCAATAGTATCTATAACCCACAGTGTCTCTGAATGACAAATAGAATTACTGGCTCTGGTGGGCGAACAGAAGAGAGATTATTGGAGCCTCCTTGGAGCGTACCCTCTCGAGTTTCTGAAGCACTCACCTTGCGCGGAAAGCGTTAATCGAAAGTGGTTTTGACGCGCAAAACCTCCTCCTTCGTCGTTGCTCCCAAATAGATATAGTGTAAGACATAGAATTCCGATTCATAAAACGCCTTTGCAATGTAAGCGACGAGTCTATAAAAAGATGCATCACTCATCGAAATAACGTTCGTCGAACTTCGGCTCGCCCACAACTCACCTGCCACGTTTCCTTGCGATGCCTCCCTTGTTATCGGCTTCGAAAGCGAAAAATCCACACACCAAACTGTCCCTGTACGCATTTAAATAACAGGAAAACCGCACAGAAATGCGACATAATTTTGCAAATTCAATACCCAGGTCAAAAACTGAATAAGGCGCTGATACCGCCGACGTTAATATTACCTAAAGTAAGAAGCAGGTAACGCGGCAAACACTGCGCGGCGATCACGAGCAGAACGAAACAACGGCCTATTCAGTTTTTAATTTCTGATCTATCCGATTTTATTTCGCATCATAACAGTGTTCCGCCTTAACAGAAAAAACAAACAATACAGAAGTCTCGGCCTTGAGGTATTTTAGAACGACTATTGTAATAACTGAAGCCAAGGATCGGATATTGCTGCAGTTGGGCTGAGAATGAATCTTAATGCACACTGGAGAATGAAGCTGATAGGCGAAAGAAACAAGACAGCAAAATCGAATGGTGGCGATTCATTCTGCAGAGGGCGGAGGATCTGAGAAGAGACGACACCACTACATCCAGGAGTGCATCCCTTATCTTGTTAGGCGCTTTCCGGAATTCTGCTTTAACACTGCTGAGCTGTGTTCCCGCTTGCTATCTGATACACAGAAAATCACTCACATCATAAAAACGAAACACAGATGGCAATAATCACCTCGACTATCTACCCATATCCCCATTTTCGTTAATGGTTATGCAGCGAGACAACTAATCCACAGGAATGTCCAACATGAACCCCTCCATCATCTTTTTTCGGTTGCTGAATGGAACTGACGATCAAATAGCTCGAAAGAAGTAAAACAGTTGAATACAGCTTCATTCAGCCACTTTTCCCTAGTCACATTCTTACTTCATACTTGGATTCACATTTGCGAGACAGGTGAGGGCAAATCGCACGAGACTGATGAGGGCAACCGAGGTTTCCTCTGCATATCCCTTGAGAGGCGGTAGTCTGGATGAATATCTTTCTTTGCTTTAGTACTGTCTGGAACAAGTCCTCTCATGCGAAAGAAAACCCGGGGAGTGATTGAGCTAATATTGTCTAAACGGTCGTCGTTGATAATTGGTTTCGCTGGTCTACCATAGGGTACAATCCCACGAATGCATCACCAAATCAGGGTGGCACCTCAATGAACGCCTCAATATCTACAACGGACGAAATAAAAATTGCAGAATCAGTCAAATCAGAAATGTTTTCAGATCGTCCGGAATCTCGCTTAAGAGTTCACCACGTTGTTCGTTTTTTTTTTTTTTGTGTGTTGCATCGTAACAATTTTAGCATACATCGTTTAATAAACAACGTGCGATAAGCTTTCGAAGCACCCGAAGTGCATTAATTCTCAATACCATTCTCGAATGACAACAACAACACAGCAAAAACATTCGAGTTGAACCGACACAATGTTCAGAAACAGCGAAACCGATTACAGCTAGTCGGTTATGAAACATTCGCCAATACTATTTAATGCTATAAGCTAATAGAATATTCTATATGATGGTCCCTTATCAAAGCATGAAAGGATCGTTTGTTTTGGGAAATCTTTGACTGTCGCAGGTCGAGATAGCAGAACGGATGGACAGATCGGCAAAGACGCAGGAAGTGTTAGACTCTCCGGAGCCATCCCCGCCCCTCCCCTCCTCCTTGCCTTTCTTCCAACCTCTTGAAGAAGTGGAGCGGCAATAACATAGCAAACGTCTTCGCCTCTCCCAACGTCGAACTCTTGTCCCATCCCGACGCGACCGCATCCTCTTTTGCTAAGACCGACATCGATTCCATACAACCCTCACTAAACGGAAGAGTCTGCCAAAACAAAAAACATCGCCCTAGTACTGGGGAACCGTATTCCTACCAATATACCTCACTAGATAATCCCCTCGAGAGATCAGCAAAGAGATAATCGCGAGGGAAAGCTCACAATCGATGCAAAAACAACTTGTGCACAAAAAATGAGAACAAAATCCGAACGCAAAATCAGGTGTAGAAATTGGTGTAGAAATTCCACTCCATACTTCATCAAATTAACCTGGAATTTCGACCGCTTTGCGCGAGGACGATGCGGCTAGATGGCAAGTCATCGCTCCAGTCTGAAAACACGTAAGTGGAGAAGTGTGCCACGTGATTTGACACTCAACTGACTTCAAGCTTGGACCTGAAAGCACCAAAGCGACTCTGCGCTACGACTACCTAACTCTAGCCACTCTCTTATCTTCGCAACAAATTACAAAACATATGCGGTGAGGCATTTATATTTATAACCGCTCCAACCGTGCATTAAAATGTTCTCTGAAATAATAACATCCGATCTTCTGCGACCCGACTATAACAGAAAAAGCTCGACCGGATGGAAAATAGATGGAATTTTTTCCACAGTTTTGAGTGCCGCTTGCAAACTCGAAACAATTTTTTAACTTAGTACACCATTTATCACATCTCTACCGCACAACCTCGGAGGACATTATTCTTATCCTTGGTTTTAACAGCAGATCACTTCAGCAAATTTCTGTTTTTTTTTCTTGCTTAAAATCGTTGAACGTTCATGCTCTCCCCACGAATAAACTTTCTTTTGAATCTGAAATTTCAGAACGGTCCCCTTTTCAATTTTAAAGAACGCGAGATGGTAGGAGAAGTGGTAGCTCTGTTTCTGCTCAATCCATCAGCCTTGTGCAGAACGTTGAGAGAAAATACTCGGTCTTTGAACACCTCAACGTAACAAATTTTGCGTCTATAAGGGTGGACAACGGCCTGCAGCAGGTATGGATACCAGTTCCGGGTCTGTCAACAACTGACAACACATCTTACTGAAGTCGGATCTTGGGCTCAAACGAAGGCATCTTCCATCTCAAGGTCTCGATCCGAGACTACTTTAACGCCACATTGCAGCTGAGAAGGTGGTGGGTGGCCAGGTGCAGCTCGCGTGAGAATGCACATATCGCATAACCACCAACACCATTGTGAGACGCACATTTGTTTTCGTTGTGCAGGATTACGGAGGAAAGAAGATACCCCATCAAGGCATCAAACAACTACTGGATCGAATGAACTGCGAAAGTGCTGGGCAGCCGCTTCCGAGAGGATACCATGAATGTTGGATAGAAAATTGCTTCGTCCCACGATTATGGAAGTGCACATTAATTATATTTCAAAGGTTGAGTGGATTTTGGACTATAGAATATGAGTTATATGTTGTAACGTGCGAACGAAATGTGTTACGTGAATGTATAGTTGTTACAACTTGGTTACTGCGCGAACGTTGCCGATTAATGATGCCATCATGCCAGAAGGTATTGTCCTTTCTTGTGCTCTACTTGCACTTATACTAGGTTAGTACCGTAACAAATTTAAATTCGCAAGTAGGTATGAATACAGAACGCTCTGATTTCTGGACGGTGATAGAAGAACAGTACCACAACAATTTTTTCGAAAAGCGTACGCTGTGCCAACTCTCCACCGTACGACGCTTAACATGTAGTCCATCTGGGAAAATTCAGTATGTTGCTATGCCTTCACAGTTTGAAGTTTGTTTTGAGTCCCGAAGTGACGCTACCGTTTACTGTGGACGACATATTTCCGAAAGGTTGAGGCTGTGTCATCAAGTGACTGTCTGAGGGTATTAGGCTAGTTTTTCGTGAGCGAGATTGGGATGGGAGGGTGGTTTTCTTTTTCATTGTCTCATCTTCCATGCTGTCGTCCTTATGAATTCGCGTTTTCAGGGATGCATTCAGTGGAGACTGCCGTGAAAATCAGACTGCTTATAATTGCGGATGTTTCAAGAACAAGTAATAATAATAAACATGTTCGTTTGCAATAAAAAAAGCATGGCACGGCACGTCCAGTAGAACAACTATACACGGGAGCCATAATGTTTGCGTAATTATGAACAGTGCACAAAACCGTGCATTTAAAAACCCNATGCATTTAAAAACCCATTAAACCAAGAGGTTGATGAAAGCAGAGACAAGAGATCACGAACAACATACACAAAGGAATGCAAAATGAATATCTGATAATAAACTATAGCCGATAGGCGGCAGATATTGTCGGTAGGTGGCATTGTTCCAGGCGTCGGTTAAAACACTAGTCATAACCACAGAAGTTCCAGATGGGAAAACGCGAAAAGCAAAAGAATTGAGTACATCCGTTCGATTCTTTGTCTTTATTTCAATTTGCAAACGATGAAGCCTCGAGCACTATGCAAACTTACTAAGTATTTGAAAAGGCGATAGGAGTCAAAGATTCAGGAGCAAAGGCCAAAGTTCCGAGAGCGTATTCCTTTCCAAAGGAAATGACTGAAGTGGTCGACATGGGATCAAGTCGGTGAAAAATGCATCCAACGATCAGCTCTTTTTCTGCTGATTCCCTCAAGCATCGAACACAAAGCGGTGGGAATTAATTCTTAATTCATCTTCTTCTGACTCATCAGCAATCAACCTGAATGCTTTCATTTACTTGTGGTTGAGCAATGTTGTTCGTGATTACTAAGAAAATGTATAATGGCGGCCCAGATCACATTCATATGACCGAATATTTTTTTTTTTTGAGCTTATTGATGGAAGGGGTTCGTCGCGTCAGAACGGGTGAGGGATTTTTGTCAAAATTTTAGAGGGGGGGGGGGGAGGGGGGTTGAAAATATTAGTTGCAGTGTGGCAATTACCTTCAAACTACTGGTCTGTGTGGTAAAAACAATACAAGCGATATTCCACCACGAAATTCTCAGGAAGGATTGTGACATAGCGCTTTCGTTAGAGGCACTGTATTTGCATTTATTCATCATACTCCCATCCCCTCCTTTCTGGCCTACAAATCGAAATCCTCTCGCATTTGTCCCTCACAATTCCTGTTAAGTTGCTACTTCTGTATGAGCCTTTATTTTATTGGTACTATCAACCTTATCAACCTTGCAGGTAAAACACTGAAGAGTCAAAAGCATCTAAACTAGCCATACAGGCATGCACGTACTGATATGCAGCCAAAATTTTACAGCTGTTTATTGATGGCACCAAACACCGCAATGCGAGCGTTTGATGCTTGATATTTTTCATCGAGGTGCATCACGCTATGACACCATGAGATTCATCGCTCGTCCGCATCACTGCATCCATCTGATTGATTGCTATACAACATCCAGCAGGAATTCCATATCTTTTGCTAGTCTACCGATTTTCTTTAGTTCGTCATCCAAGAGCCAATATTCGGCAGTCTTATTAAGCGTCCGCAAGTTATACCTGCTAGTTATGCTGCAGGTAAATCACTATTTGGATTGGTATACTAATCGCAGCTAATTTCATACGTCATAAAGTTTTGTCTTATATTTACATGTTACAGATGCTTGTCTTGCTAGAACATTGGGAAATATGCATTCCATTCCAGGTGCTAGGTCTAAAGCTCCACGTATCACAGAGCAGCTGTAAACCTTTGATGTGGTGTTCCGTTTGTTGGTCAGATTTAAGGCGAATTATACTGTTCGATCTTAATGTTTGAATTTCGCGCATAGAATGAAACGGCCTAATTTCTATTTTCCCAACAAATCCATAAAACCTGACCGTCATGCTCCGAATTAACAGACTGCGATGAATTTCCGACTGTGAACAGGTCTTGTTCAATTCGGCAAATTCAAATTGAAAGGTCAAACATGTTTCACCTCTCGGAAACCGGGGATCGCCGGAAATAGAACTTAAACAGAACGAAGACCAAACAGCGCAAGTGTTCATAGCTTCAACTAACTGTTGCACTGGTTCGTCAATAGCAGTATAAGCAAAATATTAGCCGGAGCCATGTTGTAAGTAACTCTCGAGTGCAAGTGAGGTCGAGAAATGCCTCCCCCTCCACCTCCACCTCCCCTTACCCCAACTGCATCGGGGTGTGTCTCGAAAATAAAAACAACGAACTGTTTTCTTCAAAGTGACCATCGAACTATTTATTTCTTTAAAGTGACCACTACTTATAGTCCGAGCATTTTTTCTTATGGGGGATAAGGGGATAAATTGGTGTTATTGGGATGTGCAAATATTAGAGCGACATCGAATATGCGGAAACGTTGTTGGCTAAGCACTGGTCATCCAGCTACTGCTTCCATTGAGTTGATGGGTTGATTATTGTTTAGTTGCATTAGCCTATCGAATTGACCTCATTAATAACGCTATAAGAACCACATACATAATTAAGGAAGGATGACAACAGAAAAGTGGAAAAGGATGGGGGGGGGGGGGTGCTGTACCTGGGAAAATTTTTAACAGTGAGTGAAATGAAGACAGCACAAATGGTCACGGAAAGCAAAAGGACGAGAAAAGTGCGAAGCAGGCTTCTTTAATAGTCTTCCACTTTCCTCGCGAAAACTGCGCGCATACCTTAGACAACGACTGGTATATAAGCTCTAAATGGAATGGTTTCGACGTGCAAGTAACACCATATTTACCAAGGCATGATACTACGAACGAGAAGTGGAGAAAACGCGCGGATACGGGGTCAAGGAGAGAGATGGCGACAATTTTCCATCGTGCTTTATGAATGATAAAGTATCACNGGGGGGGGGGGACTGCTGTACCTGGGAAAATTTTTAACAGTGAGTGAAATGAAGACAGCACAAATGGTCACGGAAAGCAAAAGGACGAGAAAAGTGCGAAGCAGGCTTCTTTAATAGTCTTCCACTTTCCTCGCGAAAACTGCGCGCATACCTTAGACAACGACTGGTATATAAGCTCTAAATGGAATGGTTTCGACGTGCAAGTAACACCATATTTACCAAGGCATGATACTACGAACGAGAAGTGGAGAAAACGCGCGGATACGGGGTCAAGGAGAGAGATGGCGACAATTTTCCATCGTGCTTTATGAATGATAAAGTATCACATATCAGGATGACAGCCACCACCAAGCATTCCTATCACATGTTACTTTGGGGAACCATATCGCAACAGGAAATTTATCACCACCAAATCACCGTTCGCTCTGTGTTCCCCGATCAGTAAATACTAGCAGCGAGCAGTGCATCAGTGTTCGCTACTCGCTAATGAACTGGTCTAACAAGCGAATGAAGTAACTATAAAGAACATATCAGTGGTAGCCGATAAGCGTAGTTATATAAAAAGGAGCATTTTCACTCACTGCTGGTAATGAGATACTATCGTTGATACGATGGGTACTGTCCAAGCGTTCCTTTCGAATAGGGATAAAGAGCCTGTGGCTTTTTACTTCAGAAAGAGTGTAAAGTATATTAAGAGATGTCTGTAGTGTGCCTGTGTGAAAATCCCCTGCACCATATATGAGGGACTTATAGCGCAGAAGTGAGTCTAACAGCCGTCCTATTGAAAATGGTAGTAGTGTAACGATAGGTTGGGCATAGAGACCAAATGAAAGCTGAGCTATACTTTGTTAGGTTTTAGCCTGATCCGATTTGATAAATGCTTAATCGTCCTCGAAATCTTTGTGAGCTTTTACCTAATTCCAATGCTCCAACTCCTTCTGCATAAATTCCTTCTCAAAAGAAAGCTTCCATTTCAAGAAAGTGTGACGTTGACTGCTATCAAAATTGTTTCCGACAAATACTGTGATCCATACCATCGTTATCTTCCGGTCATATATATCGTAGACGTGTTGTCATTACTTTTCGGATATTCTTGCAACTAACTGTTCTATTGGGTTGAAACAAAAAACATATTATACTAGTCTACTTAGCGCGCTTTCCCAAAAATCTTATATTATAGTATGGTTCATTGCTCTCAATTAGTGCTTAGTGCATCTCTCATTTGCAGACAGTCAACTTGATAAATTGCTAGGTACAATTCAGAATTATGCAATATGCAAGATGAATGTATATTTAAACTTTGAGTGTGGATAATACTAGACACCAACACACCTCAGCAAATTTGCATAATACAAGTGGGACGGATGGAGGGGGTCATAAAAATGTTCAGTTAAAATGCCAACGCAGACGTTGGAAGTGACTTCGTTAAGGTCGGTCAGGTTCCTAGAATGCGGCTAATTTCCGCACTTTGGTGTTTCTGAGCTATTATGCAGGGCGAGAATAGCTCCAATGAAAGTCGCAGCCGCGGAATGCATTATTTGTCTCTAGCGAAAGTTTCCTAATTTGTCGATTGTTTTCCTGACTAATGATATGTACACTGTCGATTACTTGAACCATTTCGCCGATTCCGCAATAGATGCCAAGTGCACCGAGTGATACTTCAAACTTTCCCGAACAAAAGTGGACGGATTTGCCAAATTTTGCGTTGATGGTGGTGTCGCCCACTATAATCTTTTGCAACGCTCTGTTGGCATGGATGGTCGCTGTGCGGTTGTGTCTCATTTCGCTCAGCTCGACGCGGGGAAGGATCGCGAAACGGCCATCAGATATGACGGCTGCCTGCGAATATGCTGAATAAGCAGGCAAACCGACGGACTTCGGGTTAGTTGAACGACTGCAGAGCGGTCGTGTTTCCTTTCGTTCAGCTCGATATGATAATGGACTGCGGAACAGCCACCAGATATGGCGGTTGCCTGCGAATATGTTGAATAAGCAGGTGTGAACCTTCCGACGGCGAAATTCTTCAGGGTGTGACTGGGGTTGGCGGTGGCGCGCCAACACTTAAAAAGTGGTCACGTTACCCAATGACGGTTCCGCATCACGGCGAGTACGATCCGCCGAAAAAGATCGCAGCCCCTGCTGCCTTGCAGGTACTTCGTGAAAGAAGAAAGGCTAGAAGAAGGAAACTCCGAACAACCGAAACCTACGTCGCCAGCAGGCCGGCCACCAGGAGACGTATCACTGGCCATAGCAATATGGAAAGCAAGACGANCCCCCCCCCCCTACCCTCCTCCCCCCTCCATCCAAAGAACTTCGTTTTAGCCACATTCAAAAGTTAAATAGTATGAAATTTTGGCATTTTTCTTACTCACTAAGGGATTTCCATTGAGAGTGATATCTCTCGTACTTAATCCCCCCACAACTATATCCTCGAGTTGTAAGAGTTCCTCGACCTACATTGTCCTCGACGTGAGTCGTTTCGACTTTACAGTGGTAATGACTGCAGAGCGGTCGTGTTTCCTTTCGTTCAGCTCGATATGATAATGGACTGCGGAACAGCCGCCAGATATGGCGGTTGCCTGCGAATATGTTGAATAAGCAGGTGTGAACCTTCCGACGGCGAAATTCTTCAGGGTGTGACTGGGGTTGGCGGTGGCGCGCCAACACTTAAAAAGTGGTCACGTTACCCAATGACGGTTCCGCATCACGGCGAGTACGATCCGCCGAAAAAGATCGCAGCCCCTGCTGCCTTGCAGGTACTTCGTGAAAGAAGAAAGGCTAGAAGAAGGAAACTCCGAACAACCGAAACCTACGTCGCCAGCAGGCCGGCCACCAGGAGACGTATCACTGGCCATAGCAATATGGAAAGCAAGACGAAAAAAGATGGCCCTCAGTCCTGCGTAGCTCCCTGTCGCCTTCGCAGTGACGGTGGCGAAGGAATTGATAAGGGAGCAGAGGGTGCTAAAAATCTCGCAGTATTGAGACCGTCCGTATGCAACATATCGCTGGGAACCTTTAACGTTCAGACACTCAGCAGCGATCACTTGGTTGATCTGCTGCTACAAGAAATCAAAAACGTCCGCATGGACATCCTGGTAATAAACGAGACCAGAAGGAAGACAGAACTGAACCCAAAATGGAGGGACGAAACGCAAGTGATGCTGGGAGCTGCTGAGGGAGGAACGGGAGGCGTTGGATTCATCGTGCGGCCTCAAATAACGAGCAGAGTAGTGTCGTGTGACATCATTTCTTCGCGTCTCGGCGTGCTGGTTATGAAGGTCGACACGAAGACCACACTGAAAATAATCGCAGCCTATGCTCCCACATCTGCATCGGACGATGAAAACATTGAACGGAAGAAGTCGTTACGATAATTTACGACGAACTGGAGGAAATCGTTAGAAGTAAGTCGACCTTTACGATAATACTCGGTGACTTCAACGCTAAACTGGGAGCAAGGGAGGGGCAAGAACAATATATTGGCAACTTCGGACTTGGGAAAAGGAACGAGAGAGGCAGAAGACTTGCTGATTTCGCTGAATCTGCCAAACTCTATATTATGAATTCTTTCTTCACCAAAAGGCTCGGGAGACGCTGGACATGGCGTTCTCCAAACAACGCAAGAAGGAATGAAATCGACTACGTCCTTACCGACAAATGAAGACTGGTGACAGACGTGACGGCACTATCAGAATCCGCCATG
>JAARMF010000895.1:19855-44459 GCA_022844705.1 Toxascaris leonina | reverse complement strand
CCCCCCCCCCCCCCCCCTTTCCCCTTGCAGTTCGCTTGAAGTTGCTCTCACATTTTGTGGATGCTTCTTTATGCATTCAACCAATATTTCTGTGGAATTTAACTTGCTCGACATTGTTTATTAGTCAATGAATTGGGTTAAATTTGCTTCGTGTCAAACCGTTTTCCGAAACCGGGACTAAGGTCATTCTATATTTCCTGTTTTGCTGTCTTTCAGTGCTTTAAGCTGTTGAGCAGCAGTGTAGCAAAATAAGAAATAATATGAAGGCAATAGTAAAACAGACAAGTAGTCGAAGCGATGTGAGTGACGTTTCAAGTACTGCGTCATTTATAAGCAAATCGGCATTGCTCGAATTTCCCGTATCATCGTCAAACTTCATTGACCATATTTTTCGCATCGTCTGCGCAGTGTTTTGAAAACAAACATTCCAGTCTAACCGGCACTCCAAAGATAAAAGAAGGAAGGCGGCAGGCGGATGATGTTCAGAAAAAATGTGAATCGGACTTTTACAGAACTTCATTGGAATATGTTTTGTGACCATAGGGTTTTAGAAGAAGCTGTTTCGTGTAATATGCATCCGGGCACCTCATAGGTTTCCGTCGTTCAAGTCCAAGCAAAGAGGACCATAATTTCTTTTTTTGCAACTTTATCGAGATGGCGTACTCGCGCTGTTTCAATAATATTGCTTTTTCTGCTAAGAGGCGAAAAACAGTAACAAATATTAACCATGTGTAGCTAAACGTCCCACAAGTCATAGCCTTCCCATTGCTGATCATAAATCGCCGATCATGAGTCTTAAGATGATGCGCACATCGCCGTTCACGCACTGCTTTACAAGTGGTTGGCAAAAGAGGGTACCGAACCAAATAATGCCGTTCAAATCAAATTTCCAACATTCCAAAAGTAGCGTTTCGCAGTCGGCAGATCTTGAAACTGTAAAATATTTGACACCCGTCAGAGCGCTCTTTAGGAGTGCTAATCACCGAGCTCGTCTAGGAAAGAGATGAGCAGAAGGGGAAGGGAGTGGGGGAAGCTAAATCGAGAGTTCTGTCGTCTCGACAAATGCCAANCCCCCCCCCCCCCCTCTCCCCCCATTGGCTTACGCAACCTTTCGACCCCTTCCAAATGCGGGTGCCGTTTGCTTGTGTTGTGGAAATGCTTGCCATAAGTACGTGATGTCAGGTTCGTGCTATGCACACTCACCCATTCGGATCCGTCGAAGTGTATAAACGATGAATATGTTGCAGTGTGAAGTTGGCCTCTGAAGATGACTGAGCGTGCGGCCAAATCGGGCTTTGCATTGGAAGCGCAGCGTAAAGTTCATGGCAAATACGATAATGAGTTGGCGGCTGAGTTGCTCAACTGGGTGGCTGCGACCAGTGGAATGACATTTGATAGGGCCGGCGACATCGAAAACTTCCTTCGTGTCCTCAAAGATGGCATCGTCCTTTGCGGGTAGTCCTCGTCAGTCATTATCATACCGTGTGCGTTTTTTGCAGAATTAGAGTAAGAGAGACTTTGAGGTTTTGTGTTATCATCCGTAAAAGCACAGTATCCACCACATATATAAGATGATCCTCCTCTTCTCATCTTTTCATCTTCGCTGCTCCAAATTTCGGACTTCGAGTTGCCATTGTTGATTTCCGAGCATCAGCTGCGACATTTATCGATCATTGGTTATAGAAATCTCTCTTTAGGCTACAGTTGATGACGGGAATCCTCACTTACAGTGAGTACATGTTGCTGAGTTCGAATTGCATTTCAGGTTGGCGAACGCATTGGAGCCGGGGGCAGTCAAGAAGGTCAACAAAGGCACGATGGCATTCAAGCAAATGGAGAACATTTCGTTCTTCCTCGAGTTCGCCGGCAAATACATACCGAAAACTGAGCTTTTCCAGACGGTCGATCTCTACGAGGGACAAGATCCGAACGCTGTGGTCGTGTGCCTGGCTTCACTCGCACGAAAGTCCGAGAAGCTGTTCGGCAAGAAGGGCCTCGGCCCCAAGGTATTTTTAAGCCATCATTTATCCAAATGCAGCTGCTATAGCGCTAAACCTTTCAAAAGATGTTTGACGTACAGTTTACTTTTTGGATCTAGCTGCGTCGAACAAATCCATGTCCTCACTTGATTTACTATGAGAGTCAAGTCTTACAGGAAGCGGAAGGTGAAAAGCGTGAATGGACAGAGCAGCAACTGCGTGCCGGTGAAAGTGTGATCGGTCTACAAATGGGGTCGAACAAGGGGGCCACGGCGTCGGGCATCAATATTGGTAACACCCGTCATATGTAATTTGCGTCGAATATACTTCTTTACTAACTGACTGCCTTACAGAATTCAAGCGTTTCCGTTCATATTTGTTTTGGAATGGGGATGATCTGTCTTTTGCGGCACATTTGATGGCGTCCTCCTTTCTCTTCTACAGCTTTATTGTTGCCCCATTGATGTGAACATTTTATCTTTTCAATCAGTTGACGAAATGCTTCCTAACCAGTCAGGTTTTAAGTGATGCGATGTATTCTTGATGCCTAATTCCCATTTGGGACGTCGAAGTCGAAGTCCAGGAAATGGGATTGCTTTCGATGGCTCTTTGAAGTCAATTTTTGCAGAAAGAAGTTGACTTCGTTCGAAGGTCGCAATCTTTGTGTGGGATGGAAAAGGGACTAAGAACTGTTCATGAGCTGTTTGATTTTGGCACTTTTCACTTCGGAGTTGGTATTCCTGTACGCTTGTTTATTTCTCGTTACTACCGATGTTTTTTCATAGCGTGGAGTGTTGCTGCCGGTTCTTCTGCCCATTCCTCGTCTTCACATCTTGCCTCCTCTAAGCATTCCTGCTTACCATCTCTTTCTCTTACTGCAGCTATCTTTGGGCAAGAATAGGGCTGTGTACACGTGTTGTGCACGTGATGGTTCACTTGACTGCGTCCGTTTGGTTATGGTATTGCGCAACCAGATTTCATTTAAAGGGGAGTGGGTCAATCAATGTTGGCGCATATTCTTCCTGTTCGTGGCATGTTGTCATTTCCTTCTTTGTTCACACTCGTCTGATCGCGAATCGTTGATCAACTGACATTTCTTCGTCGGCACCTTGCCCAACGATTCCTGTTCATTGCTTTGTTTCACTATTTTTACAAGGCAGTCGTCAGTTTACTCTAATAAAACATATTTATGGAAATAGCGTTGCATAATCATGGAACGAATGGCTCAGTGCAGATAGAGAAAAGCTGGGACCATAGCTGGCTCTTATATTTCATCTATTTTGCAGGTAACCAGCAAAGAATAAAACAGAATAATGCACTCGTATTTGAAAAAATAAGGTGGGCCAGACAAACCTAAGGAATGCTCGTTTTATTCGCAGTAAAACACATGGAAAGTGTTCTGCGTCTTTACTTTACTGTAACTTCAGTGGAGCCACGACATCGAGAGCCGTATTACGACATGTGCCGTTCCGCACCACATCTGATTGTTAGCTTCATAGGTTCCTTGATATCGGACAGGCAGACGCACAAATACGTATATGCAGACGGTCTCACCGCAGTGCGCTTTTGAAGAGGAAGCACTTTTGCAGGGACTCAGAGCCACGACGTGGTTAGCAAGGGAGGGAGACCCTTGGAACGTACCCTTAAGACTGACACGGGAAGTTTCGCTTTGCCTATAGCTTAGTCGAACGATATGGGGTCTTTTATTAGTGGTTCTTTCTGGAGCGCCTTTTTTCTCCACCCACATCGTGGTACATTAGATTTCTGACCTAGGCCTGGGAAAAAACGAGCCTTGTGACTTGAACTCATGACCTGGCGGTGTTCGTAATTCCGGATTACGGACGAAGGTATCTGTAGTAAGCTGCATGGTTTCGGACAAGTGGAGGAGATGAAAGTAAGAAGTGTTGAAGACAATGATCTCTTCGAACGAAAAAATATCCAAAAGATTTCGTTGCTGGAGTTCCATCTAAAGCCCATCTAACCAAAGGCATACTTTAAACCACCTGGAATCAGAGAGTCTTTGTACGATCCCGCCATGGTAACCAGAATAAGGCCTGTATGAAAGGCGAGGGAGAAGAGGTGGGACGTTGGAAAGAGGTACGGTGTGCTATTGTGAACAGGTGCGCATCTCCAGCAATACACGTGTCGCAGCTAAGCACTGAAGGAATGATTCGATGCTTGTTGACTCCGGATATTCTATCTCTCATAAAGCGAAGGTTTAGCTTGTGGTAGGCAGAGGATGAAGCAATAAAAGCGCTCAAGTTGAAAGGGCGTCTTGAGTAGCTTTAAGCGTTATCTAACGGGGAAGCATCACCAAAGTATGCTGCGTACTGCTGATGTGGCAAGTGCGACAAATACATCCTCAACCCTAAGCCGTTGAAAATCCATATTCTTTTCTCTGCTTCGCCTTTTCCCCTCCGGTCCCCTCAAGTGGAAGTTCTAATTTACTATATGCCGGCGGTGGTCACTTACAGGATCTGGAGAGTGATGGAGTTCGCATGACTGGAACTGAGCGACTCATACACGCCGTATTGTATTGATATTTAAATAGCATAACGGCAAAACTTTTATTTGGCCGCCATCCATTCATGAGGACTGTAAAAAGGTGTAGAAAAGATGTGATAGGCGGCTAGTATTGACCAAACATTTGGGTGCATCCCGCTTACATTTGACCAACGTCCTCGTTTCCTTCACCTCCTTCCTGAAGCACTGTGTTCTCTTTAAACCATTTAGCAAAACACTTTCAGTTTCTTCGAAACCGTGCACTTCGATATTTCATTCTTGTAGCATTGTAATGGAGAATCTGGGATCTGAAGGCTGGAAACTGAGTATCATTTACCAATAAAATGAATTGAAACGTCCGTTCGTAGAACATCTCATTGGAGAGGATTTTATTCTCCATCGAATCAGATGAAAGGTACAATTCTACGACGGACTTAATCACACTAGTCAAAGAGCTAGAGAGATGCCGCATTGATAGCCGCAACATCAGAAAACATACGGTTGCTTTTCGCTCACGCCGAACGCCTTTCCGGGCATAATTGCTCCAAAAAGGATATGTAAAGTTGCAAACAAGCTGCGACAACCTGCGGCTTGATGATAAGGCCACTGAAGTCGAGTGGGTTTTCATTGAGCTCGCTGAGCACATACTCCGATGGAGGATACTCTTCGGCGAACGCATTTCCTGAAAATTCTGAAACGATCGACATGTTCGCAATAACCCATTTGAACAACGTATTCGCCTGAGATATTACAGCGGTCCAGGTGCGAAAGAAAACACCCGATTACAGTCGAAGACCACCCATATCAGAATTTGCAACGAGATAACTGCTTTTGTTTCCAGTGCTTCATTAATCCCATGGATGAATTTCATTCTGGTCTCTTAATAAAACACTCGTCACAGAGTATTTATTGCTTATTAAGGTTACCGTTAATTTCTATATGCTTGTGTCCCTCAAAAACGAATTGATATCGAATGATTAACGAACAAACAATTTCTATCACATTGGGGGTCTTATCATCGCAATACGTACCTGAATCCATAGGATGTTTGCTGATTTTATCATGCTCCCTTAAAAGACCTAAAACTTTTCATTATGTACACTTCACGACTATCAATCTCATCTCCCAATTTAGCGGATGGGGAGGGAATATTTAGTAAGACGGTTTGATTTATCAAAAATGAAAGAAAAATCGAACAAAAAACTTATTTTCGAGTTAAACTCTTCGTCAATATAGTCCGGATTGCGAACCAAACAAGCACAGATTTGGGGGTGGCGAGACTCGTCGAATTGCAATTCCGAACTGCCGATCGACTTGTCTAAGAATTGAAAGTGCCATCTCAAAGACGGGAAGAACGTTTACTGTGACGACGAGAATGTCGATGGTACGGATAAGGTCATTATGGTTAGAAAGCTAAAAGGCTTGAAATGAACGTTTTCTCACTAATGAAACTGAAGAATATGCAGTGGTTCTTGACAAATAGGAAGAGCGAAAAAAGACAACTGTGACAGTGGAAATCCCATGTCCTTCACCTCTATGGTAGATACGTAGTGACCAGATCAAACAGAATGTGAGCACCGACAACAATAGAGCCGATCTCTTTGCATACTTTCAAGTCACCAAATACCTTTACATTCCCTTCTCGATAAGGTCCCCTCTGGCGATGAGGATTTGTAAACAGCATCCTCCTATAATTGTTCCCCCTGTAACACCATCGGCCTGTAATCGTTTTCAACGTTCTGCGATAGATTTTGAAGCAAAAAGGTTTCCAAGTGTTCGCCTATGTGACTGCTCCATAAGCAGCCAACCTCCCCCCTCCCGCTTCCCCGTCCCCACTCCCTTCGGAGGGAATCTATAAAATAATTAATAAAGATGCAAAGTTAGAACTACAAACGCAACTTTCACGCATAGGTGCTTTGAAATCCTCTGTCTGTTGCTAGTGTTGGATTTATAGATGCATAATCAAGGTAAACACTTCATACATAAAGGAATGGTAGATGTGCTCTTTTCACTGCTCACCTCGCGCACAGCAGGCTTGCTTCAACAGCGGCTTTTTAAGCCAATGTTAGCTAGAAAGCACTTTAACGCATATGAATTCATACGTCTGGATAACCGCAAAATAATCAGTCTGATGGAGCTGCAAACTGACGTTAGAGCATGAAACAACCTGTTGCCAAATGAGAGTAGTGACGGTTTACTGCGGTGAAGCGTTCGCTGCGGGACTTATCTGAAAACGTTGCATTTAACACTTTCATTATCAAACCAGTGATAGCACTCATTCCCAATCTCCTCCACCGCCTAGGAATCCTTATGAAAGCAGCACCGCCCATCTATTCTGCGCGTTGTCTTGCGTCTTATGTGTTGGTGATATTTACATCAAAAACACCAAAGAGCTATCCTTTTTCAAAATACTAGAACATTTCGCACTACTCTTTGACCTAGATCAGAAAATCCCTATCTAGAACACTACACGCTCAGGCAACGTCCGATGATGTTCCTGCAACGTTGTCCTTTTCTCTACCTTTGCGCATTTTGATGGCGGGACGATTGGACTGCTCCTCAAATCGGCAGAACAAGTCCCACGGCAGAAGGTAAGATTCACACAATCGGTGCAGTCCAGTATTGCAGCACTACAACCAACTACTACGCTCATTATCTTGCATAGAAATTGGGCTCAAGAATGCGTTACGCAATCGCACAGTTGAGGAAAAAGTGATACGTTACCTAGTACGCACAGATATATAGCACAACTTTCTATACATCCTTTGAATTATGTTGTATTAGATCTTCATTTCTATTCCCGGAAACCAAGTTTCAGGTGATAGCTCTAGGTCAACTTAGTATTAACATGACGATCCTTGCAATGGGCTACAGATGAAGGCTGAGGACTCCCTAATACAATAATTCACAAAGATCCGACATCAGTATTACATCTCTTCTATCCTGCCGCTATTGTTTCCACTGCTTGATGAAGCGTTCTCGAAACTAATTACCCAGAAGTAGAATAAACAGAAAGTTCTCACTTACCTTCAATTTCGAAATTGTCGAAATTGTTCTCGGATAATTCGATGGCCTTCTCGGATGGTTTGGTCGAGTATTCGAAGCAAATTGGCTTTGGTAGCACTAGAATAATTTTTTAGTAAATGAAAAGGAAAGGAATTTTTACACCACAAGTGAGCAAAAGTTGGGGGCATCCGCTTCCTCTCACAATGACTTGCATTCACTCCGATAGAAGAACGTTCTCTGGACCATCACATCAGCTTAACGTAAGATGAAGCAAGAGTTGATGTAAAACAAACGAGTTCCCCAACTGAACAGGCCATCTTCGTGGTCTCCATCTCTGAAAAAGTTACACCATTACAGCCGCCAACACAACTGGGAGAACAACTGGAGGGAACGATGGAACGACGAAGTGGAAATGGGAGGAAAAGCGACATTGATCAATTGTAAATGCATAAAAATAGATCAGTTTTTCGTTGGCTACCCGCCTATTGTCAGCGTTGCCTCACCGCAGAGTATTAAGCATCCAAACCGGCCAATAGGGCATAAAGCAAATCCACAAATAATGGACAATGGACTGGCTGGAAAGAGCAATTTTTCAACCGAAGAAACCCTCGAAATACATCAATCTCTGAGAAATACAGTCGGCGAATTAGCAAAGGTTGCGATATAAGAAACCTTGGATGTCCTCTTATAGAAACTCGATAGCTATTTCGGATGGCTCCATTCAGTATTCGGAATAGATAGGCTCCGAGAATACTGCAAAAGAAGTACTCGGTACAGATTACTCACATCCGATCAAAAACCAGAACTGCAAAGTGTATTAAATCCTCTCTCAAATCACAAAGCATACGGCCCAAAAATTAACATGCCTGGTGGGTCAAGGTCAGATGGCTATCCGTGAAACTGTAACCGACAAGAGTTTGAAGAGTTTTTAGCGATTTATCAAGGACGAGAAAAAGGAGAAAATTAATTGCGCTCTAGGCGTGGCTATATAACGACGACATGAAACAAGTATCTCGTGGCAGTGAACACAGCCGATACTTTGGTGAACACCACTACCTATAAAGCAAAAACATCTGCTATGCGCAAAATTTTTGTTTCACTTCCACATCGACCAAATAAGAGAATTTACAAGCAGCATATTCAAATAATAATCAACAGACCCATCAAATTCCTCAACTAAACGAGCAGTTTGCACAAAGTCATCGGCCGAGGTGAAAACGCGTTCTCGAGAAGAATGAACATGACAGCTTAGGAAAGATGAGTTCAAATGGACCCTAGCAACCGACTGTGCAGTGAAATGCGCATCCAGAAATAAGCTGCATCGATAGTGCTTGATGATGGAGCGTCGCACTCGCTACTCCAAAAAACAACCCCAAAATGAGGTTGGGAAACAGAAAAGCAACCTTGCTGCCTTCTCACTGGGTTCCCGAAGAAACAACAGCTCAGACTTCTCCCAGTACGCTCCTATCAAACTTTATTGAATTCCACATATCAGTATCTCTTTTAAGTACCTTTGAATTGAAGCTCACAATATCAGACGGTCATTTCTTTCAGTACAATAAAAGCGCTCATCTTTAAATAGACAGGATGCCGCTTTTCATTTTGGTCTTCTGCTTAAACATTCCGCCATCCCTCCCAACTCCGGTATTCTCCTCACAACATTCTGCAATCTTTCCCACCCCACCCTCCTTTCATCGTCCAACAACCATAGCTAATCAATTAAACTAAGACGACGAATAGTACGAAGGACGCATTCCACGCATAAAATAGAAAACAAGTACCATCGCTAAGGGCTTCTTTAGCAGTATCGACACTTCGCGACTCGCTATGAACGGAGCCCTCTGGAATCGATAACTTATATAAACTTTTGAATCAATTGCTTTTATTATCCTTTCCAATAATACCACAATGAGGTAGTTAAAAAATACTTTTACAGTAATAGTAATATCAGCAGCAAAATCTTTATTTACAAAAGGGGAGAAAGGTGGCGATGGACTGAGAGGAAAGAACGGAAGCAGAAATGAAAAGAACCTCCACGAACGCATCAGCAAATAAAAATCGCACCTCTCAAAGCGTATAAACAAACTTGAGTGATTATTGCACATAAGTGATTTCAGTTCAGAAACGAGTGTTCAAATATTCGCTAATTTGAGACAACAACGTCAGGGAGGTCGAGTTGTTGTAGACAGTTGATAAAAAACGTTCAAATTTCCTCATGCCGCGATACTTTTTGGTGTGCTGATTGGTCATTGAGTAGCTGCCCGTCAGGGCTACAGACCCTGCCTATTCGGTATACGAAACGCTGTTCAAACAGAAAATTATAGCGCTTAAAACATTTTATCATCGAACGCGACTAGCGTAGCTACAAGTGGCGGCTAGCAACACGCTGCACTAGGTGTTCGCTTACAACGTCTAAACGAATCAGACGAACACAACTACCTGCGCAACGCACAATTTATGGCAAAAAACCAATATATAAATTTATTACGGTCGATGGAAGAATAGCTCTTTGAATGACTCTCGTTCGGAGTCGAAAAGTCAGTTGCGGTTTTCGACTTCGTGTCTGCAACTCCAAGATTTATTTCTGGAACGTGGTAAGGCGCAATAAACATCTGGACACAATAAAAGATCCCAGAAAAATCAGAACTCGGGGAAATTTATGGCTTGAGAAACTCACTCAAGGTCATACAAAGTTGTCAAGGTAAATAAAGTTTTCAATTTTCTACCACCGCACAATATTGCATAAAGTCATTCGGCCAAGAGAGGCAGCTGATGCCACTATGACGCTGCAGAAGCAATCGCATTCCGGTAACTAGCTCTACTGCAAGCACTACTTGTACTTTCAACAGTCCTGCTGCGAAAAATCAAAAGTGTCATTTTTTGAATCTCAGCTCACTCCATCACCTCGACAATGCAACACATCTCCCAAAAATGTGCGAAAACAACTCTTAGATGGAAGGCATCTTTGCTTGCGACAATCTTCTCAGATAACCCCTACTCCATCCGTCATCGCAAGAAACGTGAAATTCAAAACTGTTCTTGCAAGATTCTAATGCAATGTGCGTAGATAAAATCAGGAATTTCAAGACTCGCTGAAAATCGCCATAAAGCAGCAAATCACCGTTGATGACTAATTCCTAATCCGCAATTATGCCATAATATGATGCAATAGATGCATAAGCGAATTCACTCCAGTTCTATTGCACTACCATCGGAAATCAACACTCTTACCGCTAGCGCTGTCCGTGTAAGCTGTGCTTACAGAAACGATTAGATCGCTCCCGTTCGACTTAACCATCTCCAGGGATACCCCTCTGTTCTGCGCTTTGCCCATAATTATCAGCTTATCGTAGACGTACAAAGTGTTCGCTTTATTATAATAACAATCAAATCGCACTATTCAAATGTCGAACATTCTACTCTCAGCAAGCAGTCAGCACTTATGCTAATGAAATAACACTAAATGAAATAACCTACGACGGTACTGATGGATTTTACGCCGCTGTATTCCACAGATCAATAATTAAAGCCGCCTATATTTGTGGATTCTTATAAAATCCATTCGCCCGCGACATTTCCAGTTAGCTGCCCCAGTAATTCGTGGTCATGACTTAATTTTACTTGAATGTGTAAATCGCTCATTGATGTCAAGATGATGTTGCGATACTTATATGTGTATGGTTTTTTGAAGTGATGCTAAACGAAATAGCGCGATGAGATGTTGCGATATCCATAGATAAGTCGGTGCAAAGATCCGAAAATGAGTACGACGAATTCGATGATGAATGCACTGCAAGATGCCAAAAGTGTTTTTGATTTTTTAATCCGACGGATATAAAGAATTGTAAGAACAAATTATATTATCAGTCATTCTGTAATAAGTAGAAGTAGATATTTATCGAGAAAGCCGGCTGAAAATCTGCACTAAAATTGCTTCAAGAAATTCCCCAACAATTCGTAAAATACAGCTGAAGCAGATGACACTTCTCTTCTCATAGGTCCCTTCCCATCCAGAAAGGTTGTAGCTTACTGCTTGTATGCATCTGCTAGCCAAATGATTCCATGTCAAATTAACAGTAAACCGCTCGATTGGCTCACTTTTTGCCACTGTTAGTCGCCACACCAAGCAAATTTGCACAGTTAAGCAAATCTCGATTCAATAACAGCTCAATGAGTAACCTGAGCAAACACATCTAGCAATTTTATATATTTGAATGTCGAAGCGAAGCCCTTCTTTAAGCTTCGAAAATCTTAGCACTTCCACTCATCAGTGTATTCAGACCAGCTCCTGTTAAGAAGAAATAAAAGGGAAACAGAGTGCCGAAAGCAAACAGTATAAGCAAACATTTTCGAGCACCATTTTCAGAAGCTGCATGCTCAGTGGCGAAGCATGACGCCGACAAAAACCTACTGACTGCAAACTGCACACGCATTACATAGTTAATAGAATATCGATTCAAACGACCCCCCACTAGAATACGATCAACGGCAACTTCGCAGTGCGACCAACAAACCACTTCCGCTTGCCTAGGAAGATAATACTGAAGAAAGGCAAAACATCACAAAGGAATTAAATACAACTTTATCAGTCAATGTGCAACAAAGTTATATCTCTATGCACGTATTTCGCATAAACTAGCAAATGCTTTTGTCTCCTTTTGCAATGGACCGCAATTTTTCGAGTTCGTCATTCTTTCTTGCTCGTCGATCCCTCTCTTTGGCGTATAATACTTCCGATTCGTTTATTTCTCCAAGTAATTCCACAACTTTCTTCTAAAAACACAACTTTATTGTTAACTTAGGCTATGAACAACATTGAACAGTTAGGTCCTGACCCTCAAAAATAAGTAAGGAGTTCGTTCTTTCCCCGCCAAATTCATGTCACCAGGTGCGTCTTTGTCATATTTTAATCTCACAGTATACAATAACGTTACACAACATAATTAAGTAAAAAGCCATAGTTTCGACGGCTTTACACTGAGCTTAGATATATTCACATAGATTCCCTCTGACATCCTCATGTTCCAAAAAAGAACTCAGAGATGTGTTCCAAATCAAGGGACAAGGAAGCTTGTCCAAACAGGGCAAATAACCAC
This sequence comes from Toxascaris leonina, assembly GCA_022844705.1. NCBI lineage: Eukaryota > Metazoa > Nematoda > Chromadorea > Rhabditida > Ascarididae > Toxascaris > Toxascaris leonina. Next base: position 31,876 of record JAARMF010000895.1, on the reverse strand, counting down.
GAAGATGAAGGAATTTAGTAACTTACGCCAAGCTCGATTTGTTTTAATTTCCTTTCGCGTTCGTCTTTTGATGTGATGAATATTGGTCGACCATCTACAACATCTACTCCAATATGGTTACATAAAAAACAAAACGGTGAAAATGTCAGATTCTGTTTGAAAATACTTAGCCACTAAATCCGACATTAACTCGTCTACGGCGAAGAATATGAGTAGACAGTAACCATATTACCCACAAAATGTCATGAAATCGTTTAAGGAAGAGACCGAGAAAGACGTGTCATATCTAAACGTTCTAATAATCAAAGATGAATAGCAAAGCTGGAGCGCTCGTTAACCCATTGCGAAATGATGGAAGGTATCACCCCTGAAATATCACCATAAAGGACATTGCAACATTACAGCACACCTCATTTGCAGAATCCCGAGGCCCTTTAGCCCTGCGAACGTTATGACACCATCACTCGAAAGGCAGCATCACCGAAAAGAAGCGGCCGTGGTTGTTTCAATTACTATCTCCAAGAAAAATCTGATTTAAAGCCACCCTTCCTCAATAAAAAAAACCTCAAAAATAACTCGCCGGATCTTTCAACCACTTAAAATAACATGTTTTCATGTCAAAGGAAGCGATATTGAGAAGAACCACCTTCCAAGGTGAAATCCACATCACGCTGCAATCGATACACGTGTGGGGCGTAATAAATCCTGAAACGCACTAGCCTACACATTAATAAATTCCATATGCTCGACTACCTATCCACAAAGGCGAATCGACCAACCCAAACCTTTAGAAACACAGTTAACCAGAAGGAGCCATATCGTTTGAGGTTTACGTAATTGTGAAATCAGGCGTCAAAGAAGCAAGTAATAAGCATGTCAATATCAATACTGAAGGTAATGATAAATGCATATGAACTCACGCCCCTGCTAACGCAATTTATCTGAGGCCTATCTGCGCCATTAAAATAGCAAACAGAGATCCCCAAACCCAACGATCACTGGCCTTCAGCCGAAACACATGCAAAGACTCCTTAGTGTTGAAGTATGCCTAAGAAACAACTCCAATACAACTAATGTGCATTACTGCACCTCACTAGCCATCTTCACAAGGCACCGCTGTAAAACAAACCGTGCAGAATAACGCCACAGACCTTAAATGATTCGATGCCTGCAAGAATCTTGAAAGAAAAGATCGTTTTTCAGTTGTCCGGTCGATATAAAAGCATATATGATTATATGCATCTGTAATTGTATTCGTATTTATAACTGCACTTGTAATTGTAATGTATTTGTAATTATATTTGTAACGTATCTGCAATTGTATTTGTAATGTATTTCTAATTGTTTTTGTGCTCTATTTGTAACTGTATTTCTAGTTGTATATACAAAACGCTAAAATGCGGCTGGAGTTTCATCGACTGCCGTGTATCGCTGCAGCTGACAACCATCTTCTCACACCATGGCCACAAGTGACCAGCTTCTGGAATGCCTGGTGGGTAGCCTTCTGGCGATCTGTTGGGAAACGAGTCGGGAGCCGAACACACATCTCGGCTTGATGGGCGAGGACTCTAGAGCTGAGCTACTGGCTCCCATGTGCATGTACCTGGCTTCTCAACGTCCAAAGTTGATAGCATATGATGCCGGCTGATGCTGTGTTATACTCATCAGACTTTGCAATTCTACCTCTACTTGCTGCCGATCTAAGAGTATTGGACATGCAGACAAACAGACAAACAGGCGGATAGACAGATATGCTTGCGGACATACAGACTATGAATACGAAAAGGACCAACGCAATACTGATCTTGCGAACAGATGCGCAAAATGAGCGCAAAAAAGGTGCAAACTGAGCACTGAAATTTCGGCAGTGAGAGCACTCACTCACATGGGGAGAGTGAAACTGTAGCCATCGATAAAAAGGAGAACCCCACTTACATGAACTCTATTATCAGCACAATAAGCTGAACCAGCACCTTTATTTTTCATCCATTATCACCTTTCCGATCATGACAGCGTCGAATCAATGCTGTTGCTAAGCTTCCCGCAAGTGGCCTCTTCTCCCTCCCATAGAGCCTCATCACTTATCCCGCAGATGCTGCAACTTTATACAACATAACTCCTTGTTCAACGAAGGATGCGACGAATCCAGTTCCACTCCGAACGAAGACTATGTAAAATTCGCTGCTTTATAGTAATGTGCGATGCATGAAACACTTCTTCCAGCTTCCGCGGATCCGATATAATCATCCCATAACATTTGATAGGAACTACGACATGAAAAAAAGCGAATGCGATGAACTTACGGTTCTTTCCACCACTGGAAACGACCCCTCGGCCGGTGGGTGACGCTTGCCTTCACAGACCTTGACTCAGCAGCGAAATCAATCACTGTTGGCACGACTCGCCTCTTGCACACCACCCTTGTCAAACGTATACTCATCTAGAATGTGGGACCATGTCAGTCGGCTCATCTGTACACGCATAATTGGTCACTACACATCATGATGGCCCACGGTTCGACGCTGTACATCGTCTTCAAAGCACTATAAGACTTGCTGACCTCAGCATGCGACCCTTCACGTCCATTTCCATTTTAGCTGATTACTGACAAATCTCAACGAAGCAGGTTTTTGCTATCACTGATTTCACAGTGACCCTTCTTGGTCACTGCAAATTCCTCACAAGTCGCCACTCAAACAGAGATGAGGGATCTGTGTATACACCACTCGATGAATGCACCTACCAAAAAATTTCCGTCAGAAAGTGAACTATGATAAAACGTATAAATCTCCTTCTGGCTGTTTGAACTACCCTCATGTTCAATTTGGTGAAAACCGAAATGAGCGGCTTTCGAAAATTGGGATGTGCAGGTTTATCCTCATACGCATACGCCCACGCCATAAAGTCCCAACCAAAAGAAATACGATGCCGCCTGTCAACCATGGTACCTGCATTGCTACGCTCAAAAGTTGGACTCCTCAGTGAAAGCATTACCAAAGGCAGCCAGCACTACCTGCTACAACCCAATATTACCCGTTAGCCATAACCTATTCCCCTGTTCTTTAATGATCATATCTGAACTAATCACCTGCATACGCTGCTCTCAGTCACGAAGTCAGTTCGATACTATTACTTCTTCACACTATTACAACACTTCTTACCGCGTACTCATCTCAGTAGACAACAAATATGCACTTTTGTCCTCAACACACCCATCAATTCATCCGATCATGTATATACCCGATCAACCAAAGCTAACGACTGCTCAATTGTTGCATCGTTCGTCTCATGTTTTTTAACTCTTGAATCCCCCTGAGCAACCAGTAAGGCAATCGTCCGCCAACACCCACGTAGCCATGTTTTCGTTCCATTCACTACCTTCCTATTACTGCTCTGCGTTCCTCAAACATAACTACGCACAGATCTTGCTTATGAAAACGTTCGGTACATGAATAAATAAGCTTCCATTATGGCTTGGATATAAGTGATCGTTTCGGTTAAAAACTAAAACAACCAAAAGAAACTGATCTCTTTTTCATAAACGCAAAAATGTAACCGCTGAAAAGCGAACAAAAAATAATGTAAGTACAATTAATGTATCAATGTAAGTACACTGCAACTTAAGGAACACACATACCTCATGAAAGATATGCGCCCATATCAACGTAAGTGATAAGAACAGTAAAAAAAAGCCATATTATTGGCGTAGAGGTTCGATAGTGCCACTATCAGACGTACCATCAATGTCTGATAGATCTGTAGCTGTTGCGAACGGCACCCATTTCAGATACGCTTTTCTTCACTTACGCACCCTCCTCCTTCCCTCCAGGCATTAGAAGACCTACCTTTTCAATAAAAGCCTCATACCATTACGGGAAACGTTAGGGAAAATTGATCTTTATATAAAGGCTTCTTTCCTTTCTGAAGGGAAGGTATTAGGAGCGCAAACTAAACTTACAGAGAGCGATCCCTAATCAACTGATAGAGAGATGAGCACCGGAATCACAATTTCCAAGCGTGATAAAAAAATTTTCTCCTGACCATTTTCCTCTTGATTACTGCACTCTTGTTAAAATCCCCCTTCACTGACATATTTGCAATCTCTACACAAATACCACCATTACCAAATCAACAGCAATAAACATATACATCCGCCAGTATCATCTACAAAGCCTCAAATCCCATCCCACTTTGGCCTGTCTGAAAAGCGGGAGAGGAAAAGGTGATCACCAATTAACACCTCCGAAAAAGTTCTAAAAAACGACGACAAAAGAAACTCTCAACGAAAATGTGAAGATAAAGACGTTAGAGGCAAAGAACACAAAGCAAGCAAGTATCAATTAGCGACAGCTCTGACAGCATAAATAACAAAGTCACGAGCCAACAGGGAAAGAGATGAGGTCATATCCACTGCAAACGATCAATCGCGGTGGGAACAAAGACGTTATCAAGCCCACATCTTGATGAGGCTATCCCAGCTGCCTGTCACCATCCGAGACGCTTCGTGTGGATGCCACAGCGTCGAGATAACGCATTCCTCGTGCGCCTTCCAACGCGCCACGACTTTATGATTGCGCCAGTCCCATATGAACACTTTTCCGTCCGCATCACCAGACGTCAGGAAACTGCAACTCACTCAAGCAGTTACCTAGACGCCTAAAGCCAACGAGCTACTTAACAACATAATGCATGCTCAGCACCCCTTCCCTCACCCCTCCCCCTCCCCCTCGCATACATTTCTGGGCAACGACCTTCATACCAGATCTGGAAGTAGTTTAGCTAGAACACGCTCTCACAGTGAAAGCTAATAGTTACTCAGGGAACTGTTGAGGATAATCTAATGAAGTGCTCCAAAGCCAACCCAGCGCACTTGCAAAGTGTAATGTGTAATTAGACTGTACTGGCACTTATTCGGTCTGCTTATGCCCCAGCGATCATACTTCAAGAATTGCCTCGAATATCAACATTTCTTGGGGTGTCATGCTCTACCGCAAGCGGCACCTCAATAAGTTCAGCATGCCCAAACTGATGGTCTTTTAATGAAAAAACTGCACAACTGAATGCGAAGCAGCACATATAAACAAATGGATTTCAGTTCAAAGCAAATCCATAATCAAAACGATTCCAAAAAGATGAACGACCAGAAGAAAGCAACAAGATGTTTATCGATATTTTTTGCGAACTATTGCTTAATAATCCCACAAGTCAACGCCCCTCCTCTGCTTTCAGAATCTAGTCTTTGGACTCCACCTATGATCATAAACCTATAGCAGGAGCTAACGATCGCCTGGATGTACTTAAGCCGGTCACATAGTACGCAGCAGTTTCAATACTCAACAACAAAAAGCAATAAAAGCAATTATGATTCGCTATCCAATACGGAGGCATTGAACTCTACCCCATATCAGGCGAGAAGTCGACGGAGCACGCATATCCAGCCACGTTGTGACCTTTGAAGGCTTTCTTCTTTGCAAATCGGAGCTTGTCGTCGATCAGTTGGAACAAAACAATGCGGTTATCCATCGACTGACCAACGATCCATTTCTCTGCAGAATGAATGCTTTCCGACACGCCATTATTCGGTGTTGTCGAGGCGGAATTCAACACAGAATGAATAACTCAGGGAAAATTATGTCAAGAGAACACCATCACCACATTCACTGATCGATAATTTTTCTCAGTACGATGACTGCTGGTTCGATCGGTTCAACGAAGTCGCCTGGATCTTCAACTTGGCGCCTGGATATCTATATTTTGAACAAATCTAACGCCATGATTCACATCGGCTCCTGAATGTTTCGAATGTGGTATGTGGGTTGGGACATATAAATGACGAATGCCTCATTCAGGACATTCGTGTTCCGCTCTTTGATTATGGAAATCCGTTGACTGGATTCTGCACGAGCTTGGCGAATGCAAAAAAGGGAGCATTAGGCATCGAATAAACGTTATAACTTCTGCAGAAATGCTTAGTCTAACGATACGTATAAGACAACATCAAGCGACCTAGATACAGTATGTAGAAAAGAAGACAATACTCAAAAATGAACCCCACAAAGACAGCAACTAGAATCTAACCAGTCGGTGATTTGGTCATTGTAGGTATGGAATGCAGACCAGCGTTCTGAATCAACTTCGTATCCACTGGTATTTCCCTGCAAAAAATATATTTCCATTGCAATGCTCAGCGCACATTTCTGTCGCCTCTCCCCTTTGCACAACAATGAAACAGCATAGAACATGCAAAGATCTCTTTCAGACGAAGCGAAAAGTATGGTGGCAGTATTTGCTTCATATACACTGTAAAAAAATTGCGGTAAGAGATCCGAACCATCCCGCAAACGCAACACAAAAGACGTGGAAGCAATTCCAGGAATACCATCTTACACGTGAAATGAAAAAAAGGCTTTAAAAAAGTGAGATGTGCACGAGGTAGACATTAACGCCACTAACCATTCCCAAATTCGGATTGACTTGTCGTCAGAAGTAGAACAGAAACGTCGATTTTTATCGAAGAACGTCAGTGAATTGACGATACCCAGATGCCGATCGTACTCCTCAAATATTATGACACCTCAACTCCTCCAATGCAGCCGGTCGATGATGGAATCCCACCTGACCATCCTTCCCATCTCTTGAAGGAACACTACGCAAGGAAAACCTCTGTTTCCCTCTTCAACTTCAACTCATGTTCCTGTACCTTCTGTAAGTCCTCGCCTGCTCCTCAACAGACATTTAATAAAGACTTTTTTCTTGCTACTCTTTCTGCACATTCTACAGATCCTAAGAACATCCACACCCTTCATTGGTTGCAGGGAGAGTTTTAATATAATCGCATTCAAAATACCTGCACTATTTCGCCGGTTCTCGTATCCCACTGCAGAATTTTCTTGTTTTGCATCCCCGATAAGAACATATTTTGCTTGTCTTCGTCCGGATTGAACTTCACGCAAAATGGGATATGCCCCGTGTGGAATCTCTGCTTCACCTGACCTGAAAGTTGCACACCTGATCGAACGAAAAGAACAGAAGTAGTGCGCATCAATACAACAGTTGTCCCCGTGAGTGTATCTTCAGGTGAACCTTTAGCCAAATCTCGTTACAACATCTTCGATCAATGATCCATGATACTCCTATCTTGATGAGGGGACATTCAGTATTAAAGCTCACACGGTGACCTCCAGTAGGACTTTCACGTTTTGATCGATCCCTCACTAATAGACAAGATTGACACAAGAAGAGATAAGACACATGCAGAATTCACCCATGAACAACAACAAATTTTCTGGATCCCCTAGATAACATATCAGCCAATCAAAAACAAACCTGTTTCTGTATCCCAAAGCTTAATGAAGCGATCGAATGATGCAGAAAGAAACTCGCTCCCATCGTTGTTGAACGTTACATCCTTCACCGACATTTTATGGCCTGTATATGTACGAACAATACTCCTTTTACCGTACACCTCCCATAATTTTACCTGCAATTTTTTTACACAAAAGCATAATTGTCCACACGCTGATTTGAACCAAGATAATATGACCTCGAGCAAAGATTATAAGATCCTCCCTTCACCTTTCTTACTTGCTGAGCGAATGAGGCTAAGGTGTTTTCTGGTCATACGATGTAAGATTCAAAAAAGCGCCTTAGAGGTCGCTGGAAGCGATTCAGATAGCCGACCAAACAATGGCATATACAGGAAACCGATACCCAAACATTTTGCCTTATCCGCTCTTCTCTGCCAGCTGACTGACAGAAAACAGTCACCTTGCTATCCATTGAAGCACTTAAGAACAGATGGGCACTCTTCGGAAACCATCTGATACAGTTGATGCCCTTGCTGTGCCCTTTGTAAATGTGGATCTGCTTCTTCGGGATGAAACATCTCTCCGGCACATGCTCTTCGCGCAGATTCACACCGATGTACTGCGGCGCATGCATAAACGAACGTCCTTGATAGTCCTCTGGCTCTTTCACTGGAAGAAAAAACGTAAAAGTACGGAATCATTCCCTCATCAGTCACTTCATCTGTAGCTAATTTTTGCGGGGCCGGGAACTAAAGTGACGCCACAATCAGCCCTTCCCCTTCCTCCTCTCCCAAATCATCGTCGAAAGCAAAAACAAGATAAACTGCTCTACGTTTAAGCAGTGGTATCAGCCGTTCACGTGCACGTTCACCTCTGCTTCAAAGTAAGCTTATCTGGATGTAATTCCAGTACAAACCATTCCCAAGGAATTGAATTAGAAAAAAAAACACGGACTGGACAAGTCAAAACTCAATAACCACCAAAAATAATAGCTACCTCAGCATCATCAACGATGAAAAACGACTGACACCTTTTCGAAGTGGACACTGTCTAACAAGAGCTCAAACTGCGCCCTCTACACTTTCTTCCGCTGCATGCTATTTCGAACCGCTGCTGCAAAAACGACCAATGTCGACCCGGAGAATTATGCGCATGCAGCGCATCGTCGCTCATCCCCTTATCAGCACCGATTACGGGCAATCATTGCGTTAAATTCGAAGACAATATAATTCTGTTCACGCTTATATCAGGTACTTTCGATTGACGAGAAAAAGTAGCCAGCTGTGAACTCAAATGCCGTCAACAATAAGCAAGCAACTTCTAAACAGCAAGTTGGCTTGCACATTCCGCCCCGACCCTCCACAAACAGACTACCTTAGAAACCTAGATATAGCTCGAGATAAGCAACGGTCACATATTTACAAGAAAATGACCGAATAGAATTAGCTGAAGAAGCTAACGATGTAGCGTGCTTGTTTCATCGAATGTGCCCTGCTGCTGCTGCTCGGCAGCTCGACGACCAGCACGACTGTTCTTCTGGCGCTTGCGTACAATCTCTTCCATTTCCTTAGCCAGCTCACCTTTTGGCCTTGACACCAATTCTTCATCCTCAAATCGAGCCCAAGGACCTTCAATCAATAACTTGCTGCTATCATCTCACATTATTTTCTGATTGGTTCATTTAAAAGAAAAATGAAAAAAAAAATCGCATGGTATATCGCCCTCTGAGATTCGATTCTGACGGAGGACTATCCGTGAGACCCGTGACTTTCTTCAGCATCTATCACAATTCTCCGAAACAGACCTCAGCCGGGAAAGGAAACTGAAAGCTGGCTGCTGTTGCATTTTAATGCGGAGCTATCGCTATCAGGCAATTACTCAGTAATTATGTTGCTGAAGAGAACTTTGCATCTGCTTCCCGTGATCCTGCACGAACACAGCATTTCAGTTCTTTACATTCCATACCTCAGAATATTTCTGCTAAGCTTCTGAAACGTGCGAACTTCAGACGTGCAATCTGCACGCCTAAACTTTCACCCCCCCCCCCCCTCCCCCTCCATTCTGCCATTCTGAAGTTATGTTCCTGTCAGGACTGGCTTCTGGGGTTCTTTGTACGTAACCCTACATACGACGACGGGATCGAAGGAAGANCCCCCCCCCCCCCCCCCCCTCCCCCTCCATTCTGCCATTCTGAAGTTATGTTCCTGTCAGGACTGGCTTCTGGGGTTCTTTGTACGTAACCCTACATACGACGACGGGATCGAAGGAAGAGAAAGTGGAAAGGATGCGATTAGAAGTGTGCGCACGAACCATTGCAAACTGTGTATTAAGCTCTAACATTCATACCACTACAAAAGAGGTGGAGGAGGATTTGCAAGACCCCCTTCGCCTGCTCTTGTTACCATTCAGCTCCCATCCCATCCTAGCGGCACTAGGCGTCGAAAGTGGACCAATCCGTTTTTGCAGATGCAACAGAATCATACCTGTATAACCACTGACGTCACTCGAATCCATATTACGTACTCTCTTTCGCTTTTGGCCACCCGTCTTCTCTCCTTCAAACAAACTCGCACCTAGTTTTTCTTTCGCCTGCAATCGAGTACATTCCTTTCAAAAGCGCATAATAACAAATTGAAGCTCCCTCGTAGAATAATGACTCGAATTTTCTAAAAAAAATCTTCTCGTCAATTTTCATTCGTATGCTCGAAGGAAAATGAATCGTCACAAGCACACCTTATAAGCACAAATAAATTCTACTCCGCACTTTTTAGCTGTGGAATAGTGCTAACCTCAACAACCACCCTTCACACAGTTCTAAAATTAATTTGTTTTCGCACATGCAAAACTTCATATGCAACTTTTGCATTCTGTCATAAATTGTGAAGCAACTAACTGTCCCTTTGGTAATCCACGGTCGAGAAATTCGACACTTCGGAGTTCTTGATTGAGACTCTATGCCAGCTTATAATCACCTGCTTCTGAGCCTTGATAAGAAGCGACAACAACTACGGAGAATTTTCATTGCTTGAGTTGTCGACAATCATTTACCCCTTTTCAACTAAGCATTCATCCAAGGCGCCACTTCGTTTTCAACCACTGAACAGCCAAATACCCACCACGAAGAAATGCAAAAACAAACGATGAAGAAAGTGTGGCGCTGTGGGAATAGAGCTCGGGATGAGTCGAATCAGTTGCGACGAATTGCCAGAAGTATACGAAAAACAGCTTGACTTGAACTGTAAGAAAAAGAGGACTAACCTTCTGGATATCACCGATATATTTATTGCTATTATCGGTGGATGGATCACATGCATAGCCAAGCGTATCAAATGCTCGAATCTGCTGCTCAAATTGGAAGCTATCCACATGGGCCGGTTCTACATATCCGGTTAGCGTGTTCTTATGAGCGCTTTGGTTTGTCGACTTAAATGGATTGCTTGGACCCGCCTGAAATATAGTCAACTATAAATACCCTAGCAACAAAAAGAAAAGACTAGATAATAACAGATAATGAGAAAAAAACTGCAAAATGAGACAGAGAAGTTTTGGAGAGGATTATTTCGCTTGTGGTAAGGTGTTAGAGAGGATCAAAAGTGTGCACAAAGGCGCAAAGTTCTACTTGAATGATTCAAAAAAACATACTTCCGCCTTCACTCAAAAAAACTGAATGAGGAAATTGATGCCGCGATTTCTTCGGACAGTATTGCGGACATATCACATCGGAACTTCTCCATCAAACTTACGCTCACCGCATCACCCCTCTCCCTCTCCAACATACTGCTGCATCTCCTATTACTCCTTGCGAATCATGAAACAACGCTGCTACTGACATCAAGCCATACTTGCTTCACTCTGATTATCTGCACATATTGCACGTCTGCTCGTAAGACGGGGAATTGCAGTGGAATATTCAGTGACCTTTCTTCACCAAAAATTGCAGCCTCTCTACCTCCTCTTTTTCAGTGCACATCAGAAGCAATAGGAGATTGCTGCAAATTACTCCAAGGCTCTCTCACGACAGAGGTTCCACTCGATTCATCAAGAACAGACTTACAGTCGGCTGGAAGAGCTCTTCATATTTTGGGTTGTAGTCGAGTTCATTTGTTCGTGGATCCACACAAACGAGACCGCCGATGTCATGCCTCGTTGCGACAGCTGGAGCCATATCTAGTTTCGCCTTTGAGACTGTCAATGACCCCCACGACTCCAGCGAAACAGACGCTCGCAATCCCTCGTCTTCGAAATCCGATTCTGCTCCATCACTACTTGCTGCATATTCACGGAGCAACTCCATCTGAAGATCAACCGAAGAGTGCACCTTCAGCCTCTGAAAGTTTACAGCTGTATCGTCGCAACAGTAGAAAGACAGTTTGACAGTAAACGCCCAAAAACTCGACCTGACATTGTCAAACAAGGCGCACATTTCAAGACTACAAGACAAAGGGAGTTAGCTACATTAGCCAACTGGTTCAAGCTATATTACCTACTAAATGTAAGTCGGTGTCGTTGGGCGGCTGCTGAGCGGTCGGTTTCCTACCGCTCAGCTCGATGCGGTGGAAGGGTCGCGAAGGACTGTCAGATATGACGGTCGCCTGCGAATATGCAGAATAAGCAGGCGTGAACCAACCGACGGCGAAATTCATCAGGGTGTGACTGGGGTTGGCGGTGGAGCGCCAACATTTAAAAAATGGTCACATTACCCAATGACGGTTTC